>JAHHUM010000874.1:707309-905336 GCA_036173005.1 Crenichthys baileyi
AAATGATATGCAAATACAACTGTGCAAACATTGTTTTCTGCTTCTATCTTCTAGATCCGGAGCGGCAAGCTTATGATCACCAATACCAGGAAGAGCGACGTGGGAAAGTACATTTGCGTTGCCACTAACATGGTGGGGGAGAGGGAGAGTGAGATTGCAGTCCTCACGGTGCTGGGTAATGTTTACCCCTTTGTTATTCCATTATAGAATGTTTTAACTGCTTTACTTAGTCTGATTCCCCTCACAGCTTGTCTGGTTTGATTTGCAAGACCACTTTATATGAAACTGTTGTCACTAGGGGATAGTGATAACCTTTTAATTATGTTGATTATGCCGCACCACCATCACAGTCTGGCAGCTTTGGAGAGGTTTTCCCACAAAACAAGTGCTGAACGTCTGCTGCCACTATATCTAATGTTACAACCTTTCAGCATTAGAGCTCCCCATGGAGCTGTGCTTCTGACACTCTCTACATGCTCTAATGCCTAAATACACCCTCCATTCTCAGTCTCTCAACCACATATTTTACTAACACTTTCCATCTCAGAAGAGCTCTTATCAGCACCAAATGGTTAGATGACCTTGGCTTGGGGTTGTACGTGTAACACTGTAGTGACTGTAGTGCTGCAGAGCCCCTTATGCTGTAAGAGTAATCCTGCAAAACAAATGCAGGGAAGCATATACCTGCTGTACACACAACAGTAATATACAGTGATATAATATATACAGTGATAAAATATAAATGTTACTTTTTTCAACTTAATTACATTCACCTTTTGTCACGGTGATCAGTTTATTCTTTTGTAATTCAAACATCAGCTCAAACACACAAATAAAAATTCTGACAAACGTGACATTAGTCATTTGTAGACAAACATTTGTGACAATTAGCAGTCCTTGTTCCTTGGTCTTCAAGTACTCCTTGCAAAGCCTTAGGTGCATCTTGAGCTCATTATCTTTCCTCTCTTTGGATCCTTCTCTGCATTGATCCAAACCAGGGGGTTGCATCATGTCTTAAATAATGAAAGGCCATCTCTGCTTGATCTAGGCAGAGTACATTTTGGGTGAGGTTTTCACCTCTAAAGAGCAGCCAGGCTTGAAAGTTCTCACCATGCTTCCCTGTGGGCATAATGCGCTGCAGAACAATTCCCCTTTCAGTTCATATTCTTAAATACAACCTTTTTTCCTTGCAACAAATCTGCAGCTTCCATCTAGAGGTGTTCTGATCCAGGTTATTTGTTTCCGATCAGATGCAAGTATATGAATTTAAATATCAGCTGATTTAAATACCTGGTTCTAGCTTTTTAAAGCTAATATTAATGAACAAGACATACACTGTCAACTTTGCTGCTGAATGTTTCTATACACAGTTATATTCATAAGATTAACAGTTACTTGATAAATATCAGAATGATCCCTTCATGCTTGCAAAGAGTGAGGGGCCCAGGGCAGAACTAATGGTCTTCAAAACTGGGTGTGGTTTTAAAAAAAGCTGCTGCTGCTTGCAGTTCCAAAGATTTTGGGAGGAAGTGAAAGTTATTACATTCAGAGGCAAAATTACTTGTTAGGTGTCATTTAATAAGCCATGAACAAGCATTCATTTTTCATGAGCAGAGTATCTACTGTAAGTATGTAGAAGACAGAAGTAACACCAAAAAGCTCTTTAGACGAGGAGACTCATATAATAAAACGTGTTTAACAACTTATATTAGCCATTAATGGGGTTAGCATGGTTAGTACAGTTGACACATTTCACCCTGTTAGCGTTGTTAAGCTTATAACAGTAGTACTTTGCATAAGGTGGTTGCAATTATACCACAAAATGTACCCCCAGACATCATTTTAAGGTAGTTTAGAGTGTAAGACAGGAAGTTAGTTGATGATTACTGCAACCACTTATTTTTGAGACCATAATCATTCCTACTCTTCTGTCAGACTTCCAACAGGCTGCCAATATTTCTAAATCCTATGCATTAGATGGCAAATAAAGCTTTAAACCTCAAAAGAATACAAAAAAGAATTTTTATGCAGTCCAGTTAGCAGTCTTGTTGCTGCTGAAAGTCCATGTTGCTCCTCAACATACCATGTCACTGCATAGTCCCCCTTCATATTTTATTGCAGTTAAAACCCAACATAACAGTACTCTAAATGTTTGCACTAAATGCATAACAAATCACAATCTGTTATATTTAATCTCTTAGCTGTCATAGATTTGCAAAGATGTCTAAATTGAGCAAGAAAACTGCTTATTGTGGTGAAGGCGGTCTGTTGACAGCAGGTTTCAGCAATTCTGACAAACACATCTCTTGATATTAATGAAATATCTGTTTATTTGCAATTTATGGTGTTTATTTTTGCAACCACTTTTGGTTGTAAGCTTTAAACTCCAGTTTAAATCATTGGAGGCCATTGGAGCACAGTGAACTCATAGCCACTTATATGAAACCAGTTCAAGATGGTTTGAGCTTTGTGACTTGGTGGAGATTTTTCCTGTTTGAAGTAGCCACCAGAAAATGTGGTTATTAAGGGATGGATATGGTCAGCAGCTATACTCAGGTAGGCTGTAATATAAAAAGTGTCAAGAAAATATCCCCCACACTCTTACACCAGCAGCATGCACCTGAACTGCTCATTCAAGACAGAACAGAGCCATGCTTTCATGTTGTTTAGGGCAGAGTTGAAATTGAGACTCATCTGACCAGATATTTTACCAGTGTGTTGTTGTGAGTTCCCTATTCCTAGCTCCTTACAGCCTGAATCTCTTTAAAATTATATTAAAAATAAATTATTTCATGTTTTTGCTGTCAAACAGATGTTAAAGCAGGGATTGATAATTTAAATATAGCTGTCACATTTTGTTCTTGAGGACCCAATTGGAAACAGGACAATGCAAGGTGCATTGTAGATGTTGGTGAAGATTTAATTATGGAAAAAACAGGAACTTACAATAGACCAGGGCAAGGATGACAGCAGAATCCAGCAATGAGCAAAGACACCAGGGAGCTTAAGTACTGTGGAGGCGTGATTAGTGACATGGAAACCAGGTGTTTACAATCAACTGAACAATGGCAGCTGAGTGGGGAACAAGGCTAAGGAGCATAGGAGACTTGACAAATGACAGAACAGACACATGGAATAACTAAAGCTACAACTAAACACTGAGAATACAGAACTCAAAAGAAAGCAAACATTAAATCCATTATATCATAACGATAGCAGATATAATAAGTATTAATTAAGTTATCTAACATTCAAATGAGCATAAATGAGTCATAATCTAAATGCTTCCAATAATGATTGATAGTGTACATCTATCAGCATTAGTGGGTATTAAGACCCATATTGATTTGGGACAAATTTCCAACAGTAGTCTGGAAAGGGGTTAACTGACACACTACTGTCTTTCACTGTAGCCCATCCACTTGAATTTCAATGTATTACATGTTCTGACATGGTATTCTACTTACCTTGGTTGTAATGAGTGGCTATTTGGCCTATGTCTGTCCTAAAATTCTCTCGAGCGAATCTTCCCATTCTTGTCTGACTCCTGACAACAAGGTATTTTTCTTGACAGAATCGCATGTTTTCTCTTTTTCTGAACCATTATCAGTTAACTCAAAAGATGGTTTTGAATGAATATCTTATTAGATTTGTCATTTCTAACATATTCAGACCAGCTAATCTGGTACCAATAGCCATGCTATTTTGCAAGTCCCCATTCTACCACATTCAGATGCTCAGTTTGAACTTTACAGAGTGTTTTTTGTGCCAAACTAATATTTTTCCCCTTAATTACAGTCTTACTTTAAATGTGCAAAATTGTTGGCGTTTTTTCTTAAATTTCTTTGTTGATCAAAATGTAATTTGTTGACCATCTGATGGTGCACACAGTTTTCCCTGTTCTGATCAGCCTTTTCACCACAGGGACATCAAAGACCATGCCAAGATTTATGATCACAGTGATATATCTGTATCTTCCTGTTATGTCCTTCAGAGCGGCCAACCTTTGTGAAGCGCCCCAGCAATGTGGTGCTGTTGTCGGACGAGAGTGTGGAGTTCCACTGCGTTGTTCAAGGAGATCCTGTCCCCACCGTCCGCTGGAGGAAAGATGATTCTGACCTACCTAGGGGCAGGTAACTTACAGAGGGACAACACTGTAAATAACATTACACACGTGGGGCTTGCATACGTCTTATCTCCCAGGTTTTTGTGCCCACAGATTTGAAATCCTGGAGGACCACACTCTGATTGTTCGCCAGGTTGCCTCTTCAGATGAGGGCTCCTATACATGTATGGCAGAAAATATGGTTGGGAAGTCTGAAGCATCTGCCACCCTCACTGTACATGGTCAGTACAATTGTCAGATGAGATATGAGCACCTTCTCTTGAAGAGTTTTCCTTTTCATGTGCTAAATTTGAGTGACTTTCAAGTAGATTGCCCCTCAGAGTTTGTTTTCAGTGTTGTTCCTTAGGGTGCTCATTTTCATAAGACAATACAGACATTTTTTTCACATCCAGACTGTAGGTTGTATAACATCTGTGACATTCTTAGCATTTTATTAACAAGCAATCCAAATTTGAGCACTTTGTTTACAGGGAATTTCTGGCATTGCTAACCTGACCTGAAGAAAAAATAATAATTTGGTCTGAGCTGGTCTGCCTCACTGACACCCTTAGATATGTAAAGTGAGAAGTAAGACAGCTCGTGGACCCGTTCAATTAAACATATTGCTTTGTTGCTGTGGGTGAAATATACCAAGGCCGGTAGGACTTAATTAAAGATAAGGTTGCAGTGGTTGCTTGCTGGGAAGTGGCATGGTTCCAATTACATTTTCTTCCTTTTTCTCAGCAAACCTTTAAAAAGAACAGGCAAGAGAGCTGATTTTCTTTGTGGTGAAGGGAAGAGGTCCAGGCAAGTGACAGATCAGTGGACTCTTAATAATTAAAGGGAACAGCAAGGTATCTAAATGTATTGATGTCTCATAATGAAATGGAAAATAAAATGGTCTTTTGAAGCTAAGTTATAGCTACAGTCTAAGGCCCTTTCATAACTTTAAAACAGTTGCAGTAAAATTGATAAATAGTAAGTGACAATCCTTGGCTAAACTAAAGAGTTGAAGTTTCAAATTAGAAATGTTCCCGTCGAGAAGTTAAATACGTCTTTTTGTCTCTGTCCTGGCATATGTTAAATTGTACACTCACAGGCCACTTTATTAGATGTGCCTTGCTATTACCGGTTTGGGCCCTCTTTTACCTGACTTAAATGTCAAAATATTTCTCAGAGATGTTTGTCCATATTGTCATGATGTTCCAATTCACTATAGTCTAAAGGTTCTCAACGACACTAAAATGTGGTTGTGAGCTAGGAATCAAAAAAATTAGTTTAAACTGCAAAAATGGCAAGGAAAAATCAGGGATGCAAAGTCCAACAATAGTCAATAAAAAGCAGGTTTGAAAAGAATGAGAAGATATTTAAAATACCTCAACAACTGGGCAGCCTAAAAATGTGTCAATCTCAAAACGAGCAAGGAAATAGCTTGAATAAGATCCCTCATCCTTTTTTGCAGGGGTGGGGGTTTGTTGTTATTCATTTAAATATGTTGCTGTAATTCTGCATTCGTTTATTCAACTTTATCACTCATTCCACTGCTCTTTGTGTCTTCTGTCTTTTTTAGTCTACACGGGTAAGTTGTCTTCCATCCCTCATCCACCATCAGACAGCAACAGGAACTCATGAACCTGTCACTGTTATTCCATCCACCATTACAGTATGTAATGCATGTTATGTGTGGGTAAAATAGATTTTGAGCTTTTTTTAATCTTTTAAAACATTTTTTCCTCTTTCATCATTATGCATACTGGGACATTTTTAAACCATGAAGGATCAAAATGTGTTTGGCTGCCAATTAATTAGAGCTTCCCTTCTTCTGCAGTGCCCCCCACCTTCGCTGTACGCCCCAGGAACCAGGTGGTGTCAGTGGGCAGGACGGTCACCTTCCAATGTGAAGCCACGGGCAACCCGCAGCCAGCCATTTTCTGGCAGAGGGAGGGCAGTGAGGTGAGACTGACCCCCCTTGCTCTGTCATCCCACTAAATCAGCGCTTGGTGTAAATAAAGATAATGAGCAGGCTTCTAACTGTGATTCTCCTCTCTTCTCTAGAGTCTTCTGTTTTCCTACCAGCCACCGCAGCCCTTCAGCCGTCTGTCTGTCTCCCAAATGGGCAGTTTAACCATTACAAATGTTCAGCGCCCTGACGTCGGCTTCTACATCTGCCAGGCTCTCAACATAGCTGGCAGTGTCATTACTAAAGCTCTGCTAGAAGTTACAGATGGTGAGTAATAGAGAAGGAGGCCAAATGAGACAAGTTTGCTTCAGTCTGCTGACTTTGGGTTTGCAGCTCCTTTTTTTTTTTTAATTTCAATGTTATTCTGGAACCCACTGTAAAATCAGTAACAAGTATTTCACTTACTTTTAAGTAGGTCGAAGTTCCTGACTTAATAACTTCAGCAAAAAATGATGGATAGTTTTGGAAAAAAGAAAGTTCACACTTTAGATTCTTGAGTTTTAGGTGTCAGAGCATAATCAATATTATCTTGTTCTTACTAGGTTTTAGAATTATTTAAATTGAACCTCAAAGCACTAAATGGTATTGGGCTGACATAGATTTCTGAGGTGCTTGTCAGGTACAAAACACGCAGACTTAGATTTGGATGGGTAATAAATTGAAAATTAAACTACAATCTAAAATTGGATTTTTATTTACCTCTAACATCTGTATTTTAAAATGTTTTTAATACATTTCTTTTAAATTATTGTAGTATGAAACTTCTTGAAGGTCTGATTGTGTCTTTCTTTAATGCCTGGTAAATCAATTTGAATTACCTTGTGTATGATGGTATACACACTTACTGGCCACTATAGGTACACCTTGCTAGTAACGGGTTGGACCCCCTTTTGCGTTCAGAACTGCCTTAATCCTTCGTGGCATAGATTTAACAAGGTACTGCAAACATTCCCCAGAGAATTTGGTCCATATTGACATGATAGCATCACACAGATGCTGCAGATTTGTCAGCTGCACATCCATGATGCGAATCTCCCGTTCCACCACGTCCCAAAGGTGCATTATGGGATTGAGATCTGGTGACTGTGGAGGCCATTTGAGTACAGTGAACTCATTGTCATGTTCAAGAATCCAGTCTGAGATGATTCATGCATTATGACATGCCGCGTTATCCTGCTGGAAGTAACCATCAGAAGATGGGTACACTGTGGTCATAAAGGGATGGACATGGTCAGCAACAATGCTGGTGTGTTGACACGATGCTCAATTGGTACTAAGGGGCCCAAAGTGTGCCAAGAAAATATCCCCCACATCATTACACCACCACCACCAGCCTGAACCGTTTATACAATGCAGGATGGATCCATGCTTTCATGTTGTTGATGCCAAATTCTGACCCTACCATCCGAATGTCGCAGCAGAAATCGAGACTCATCAGACCAGGCAACGTTTTTCCAATCTTCTATTGTCCAATTTTGGTGAGCCTGTGCGAATTGTAGCCTCAGTTTCCTGTTTTTAGCTGACAGGAGTGGCACCCAGTTTGCTCTTAAGCTGCTGTAGCCCATCCGTTTGACGTGTTGTGCGTTCAGAGATGCTCTTCTGCATGCCTTGGTTGTAACGAGTGGTTATTTGAGTTACTGTTGTCTTTCTGTCAGCTGGAACTAGTCTGGCCATTCTCCTCTGACCTCCGGTTATCAACAAGGCATTTGCGCCCACAGAACTGCCGCTCACTGAATATTTTCTCTTCTTCGGACCATTCTCTGTAAACCCTAGAGATGGTAGTGCGTGGAAATCCCAGTAGATCAGCAGTTTCTGAAATACTCAGACCAGCCCGTCTGGCACCAAAAACCATGCCACGTTCAAAGTCACTTAAATCACCTTTCTTCCTCATTCTGATGCTCGGTTTAAACTGCAGCAGATCGTCTTGACCGTGTCTACATGCCTAAATGCATTGAGTTGCTGCCATGTGATTGGCTGATTAGAAATTTACGTTAACGAGCAGTTGGACAGGTGTACCTAATAAAGTGGCCGGTGAGTGTAAATAAACCTACCTTGCCCTGTTCAAACATACAAAACTGTTAAATCTGAAAAACTGTTGCTTCTTCTGTAGGATTTAATAGGAGGATAGCAGTGAAATGTTGCTAATCAAATGCACTTTATTCACTGATAATCTATAAAACCAGGAGTTTTGGCAGCATGTTGTCCTGAAGTATATAGTTGTATGGCAACACAAAAGAAAAGATATCACCAACACGCAAGGTCATCTGTGTGAGTTGGAGCTTGTGCCAAAACTAGATATTCAATAGGATCATGTTTCTAAAAGTTGCAGCAAATCTGCAAGAATGGCAGAAAAACAAGACTCAAGATAATGCAATGACCCATGAAAGACCAGACCACCACCTTGTTAAAATGGATCATTTGCTGGACAAAAGACAAGAAAATCTCTTGACTTTCTTAAAAATAGTATAAAGAGTACTGTGTCAAAAATCCTTTACACAACAATGTAAAGTTGAAAATACTACTGCTGCTAATGGTTTTGATCTACTGGGTATATTTATTTTCAAAAAGCTGTGTGTGTAAGGATAACTTTGGCTGTTTAATAAACAGTGGCATGGTGGAATCTTTTGTGTGTTTTGTTACCTGTACATGTTAGGTAAAACTCCAGAAGTACAAGACAGTGTACTTTTTCCCACCACAGCAAGATCCTTTTTAATATAGCTGACTGTATCTGAGCAACGTCTTTGTTCTATTTTAGCATAGACATTTGTGGATGAAGACTGGTGATTTTGACACATGATGTCATTTATAGGTACTCTGCAAAGAGCTTGGAGGGGATTCTAATCCAAATCCTACATGATAAAAAATCTGTGTTAATTGCTTTCAAAAAACCAATCTATCTGTGCTTGGAGGCCCACACCACTAATTACACACCTGTGTGAGCATGAATACATGTAACTTGGTGAAATGTACATGCATTATATTAATGGAGATAATTGCTTCAGGTTTCCACAGACAGTAAAAGAGTGAAAAGAGGGATGATGGAGTTTTTGTCATCCTTTCCGACTGTGTGCATAGATCTGCACCCTGACTTGTACTTGTCTCACCTAAATTCCCTCCATCCTACCACACGCCTTTCATCTCCACCTAGAGAGGTGCATTTGTATGGTAATAACGGGTTCACATTACCTCAGGCACTTTTTAAAGCATGTTTCCATCACTTTTGTGGGAGGGGGGAGCAGGGGTGTTTTTTTTTTTGTTTTTTATTTATTTAGCTGTCTTAAACCTTCACCCCCACCCACAGGGTTTTTTAAAATAAGAGAGAGCAAGATAGAGAAAGAGAGAGAGAGCTCAGTTATCTAAGTGGAACTGTTATTAGTTGGGCTTTGCTGTCATGATTGGATCCGGCTCCAGCACTACCTTCTACCCAATGAATGATTAGTTGCCCTCCGCTGGAGGGGAAAAGTTGATTTCTTTCTCCTCGAAACCCTACACATCCACCTAAGCCTATTGTTCTCTTGGTTTACCAATTTTCCTCTCAATATCTTTCACATCTTATCTCTTTCTGTCTTCTCACCACATTTTTATTTTCCCTAGTCTCATCTTTCTTACTTTTATAGCTTTCTCTGTTTATAACTTTGACCTTTTTCGAGAAGCAGCTAAATTTCTAATGACCTACACTTTAGTTTTACCACTTCTTTAATGGTAAACGGTGAAACACAGGAATGCAGGCAAAAAGAGCAGGTGATAAAGTCTTGATGTGGCTCACTTGAGTTTTAATATCTTAACCTCACATTTCTACATTCATATTTAAACAAATCAAACTAACTCTTGTTATAGCTGGAGATGTATTGAGCAACATTTGGAAGGGCTTTTTTGAAAGAAGATATAAAAACACTATTCTTAGTATTGTTTTATACCCTTCAAACAGTCATTAAATATTTATGTTAGGGGCAGAGGATTTTACAATTTAAAACTGACACAAATTGGTCACGGAGGTGATATTTTAAGCTGTGTTAGCAATTACTATAGTTAAAAATAGCAGTCTCTGTTATCTCTAGAGAATTTAAATCTTTACATAAACTTTCCAAATTTTCCAAAAGGCAGAAACACAAATAACAGAAGCACTGATCTAGGAGAACTAAGAAGAGTAAAGCATTAATGGCAGCAGTAGCTCCTATAGTGACTTCAGCTTAGAGAGAAACACAGCTAAACATATACGCTCTGAGGCAGTTATAAAATCGATAAGATGAAAAACAGCTCATTGGTAGTCGCACCAACAGCTCCTTTAATTGCTTTGTCTAGGAGAGAGACAGTGGACAACACAAAGACAGAGTCAAGTTTGTAATCTATAGAAATAGAAACTGCTTTGTGAAGTTATGGGCAGCAATAACTTAGCTGATGGCCTCCTCTATGAAGGTCTCACAGTTAAACAGATCTCAGGCCCAGAAGTAACCTCTATGAAAAGAAAACACGAATCAGGTCTGAAGCTGTGGAAAAGGCACACAAAAACAAATTGCACATAGACTGGTAGCTTTGTGTGAGGGAGTTGTGAGCTTTTCAGGCTGCGGTACAAATGCAAAAAGTATTTGCCATGGTAAAAGGAATGGGAAAAAGTGCAAACAGCTCTAACAGGGTTCATAATACAATTTCACAAAAGTTGCAACACAGAAACAAATTCAAACTTCTGGATCTCTTGGTGATCAGCTCAAAACCAAAATATTTTGGATTTTGATTTCTTCTGACCTCAATTGCCAAAATAAGCACAGAGAGCACTGCCCCAGGATAAAACATTTGCACAAGATAGCAGACTCTGCAGCTTGCGGTGCTCTGCACAGAAACCCCCTGTCACTTGCATCCTCTCATGCCACTGTTCAGCAGCTGAAAGTCCGATGGCATCTGCCCCTCTACAGCAAGGCTGACACAAATGGTGGTGGTACAAAAACCTCTCATATTTATTGGGAAGATACACAGATTGGAAGAAAAAAATCCTTGTGCAGATGTTATACCTATGGCTTTAGCATTGTTGTAGGATAAATGGTGGTGATGGATTTCCGCAGGCGCAGACCCATCACACCAACACCTGTGAACATCCAAGGAAAACCCTTTTTAACTCTGTGGTGGTATCAGCCATCTTCGATGGTGTAGTATGTTAATCAGCTGCTTATCTACAGCTAAGTGGAAGCGGTTCGATAAGCTCATTAGGAAGGTCAGCGGTGTCCTAGAATGCCCCCTTGACCTGGTGCAGGTGGTGGGTACAGAAGGACTCTAGTCACGTGACAGGCCCTGGACCCATGCACATTAAATATCTTGGGTTCACACTGGATATTATAAACAAATATATAAAATAAACTTTACACAGCGTGATTTCTGAATTGTATGTATATTTTTGGCTTCCAAATTCTGAATTATTTTCTATATTTCATTACCTAACTCTGAAAGTAAATTTACATACTTGCAATTTAAAGATTGCTTGATTGAAAACATCCCCATGCAGGTCTTGGCTCAAATATAAACAAATCCGGCCTGGGTTGATTTAGAACAGCAAGGTTGAATTATCATTTTTTTAAGGCTGACACAGAGTAGGTTAAAAAGAATAACCCATAACCTGGATTTACAAAAAAGTAGTATATGACCAATTCTTTCATCAAATCATGAGTGTTGAATAAAGCTAGTGAGTGCTAATGACTTAGGGCCTGATCTTCAAAGATCCCAAATACCCGTTTCTAATTCGTGTACCTTAAATAAATTGCACGTGCAATAAGTGGGCGTGTTGCGTGCGATTTTCAAAGATTGCCGTGCAATGGATAGCAGGTGCAAAACAGGTGCAGACTGCCCTATTTTAATGAGGAAATTGCGTGTGCTACTGGATGAAACACTCGGAAAAGTAAACAGATCCTCTGCTGTGTTGCTAGAAATATGCAGGGATTGTTACACTGCATCATTATAAATTATCCAGTTGCTAATTTTTTCATTCTGTTCCATTCTGTTGTTTTGTTTTGAGAGTATATGTTTGAAGAGTTTGAAGTTTATCATAAACAGCCACAATATTTAAGGATGAACGTAATATTAGCAACATAAAAATAGATTGATGTAGGAGTTGGCAAATGTTATGGCTTTGCTAATTTTAAAACCTAGCATCACATAACTGTCCTGCAGAAAAGTAAAATTAAACATTTATGTATGAAAAATTTTCCAATGATTTTACTGAATTCGTTTTGTTTGTTTTGCGAATATTTTAATGATATATAATGTGTTTGATTGTTTAAATCGTTTTTTGGTGACACAAAATTATTTTTTACTGCATAAACAACCCCTCCCCTGACATATGTTTGCATTTAAAGAACGTAATCAAACTGATCCAGCTCTGACTGCCCTACAATGACATGACGTTACTGTCAATAATGTAATGTGTTTTGTTTAGTGACAAGGTTAAAGCATACAGTCTTTGTCACCACATGGAAAGAAGTGATTTTAGCATCCAGTTTGCAAATGAAGTATTTAATCTGTTTTTTATTGTATTTAGTTCTTTCCTAATAATTATATTATCAACATCAAAGCACAGTGGGTCTTTTGCATGATGTGCGATTATAGCTCGTGTGCGATTGATCAGTTATGTACGCATTTTGCCATGATTAGGTTTGTGCACGTTCAGCAGATTATCACTGACAGCGATATTACGCTGGAATGATGTTGAATGATGAGTTGCAAGGAGTTTTACCATAGGAAAAACATCATGGCTTTTGTTTGTGATTGGCTCCAAATCAGAGCTTAGGTAACCCTACATAGAATCCTCTATTCTCATCTATTTTTATTATTTTTATTTTTGACAACCCAAATCTGTTGGCACATGTACAGAAGATTCTCTCTCCCTGTCATCTGTCATTCAATCGTTGGCCTCCTTCTGGCCAAAGTGACAGCAGATATTTTTGCGTCCCAGTTAGCACCAGCCTTTCAAACGAGCTAAATCTACATGCAAAAACTACACCTGCAAACCGTTTCAGGCTTTGAAAATCCCATTGCAGGTGGTAAGGGATGACATATACATATCCTCCTCCAATGAATTTGCGCGTTTGGATCACTATCATATGTTTTGCATATTCATGAAGGCTGACACGCTAAAAGGTTTGGGGCCACAGTTCTGCTGATTTTGCACACCCAATCCGATTACCACCTTGTTTGTAGGTCAGCTTTGCTGACGCAAACAGGTTTGTGTGCAGTTCGTAAACTCAAATCTTTTGAAAATCAGGCCCTTAGTTGGTAAACAAATGTGTTCTTTTAAGTCAACATTCTCTAAAGTCCTCAACATAGCATTGTCATTATTATTCAGCATCATTTTTGTAGAAAACATTTTGTGAAGTCTAATCAGGTCATCATGTTGCTCAAAATGGCAATTTCTGAAGCATGACAGGGCTCCTTCTAGGCTCTCTAACCCAAGAAATTGGGTCACAATCACCCAGTATTTAGTTATAGGTAACTAACTGCTGTCCCAACAGCGTCCCTTGTTTTTTTGTTTGAAGGGCGGGATGGAGGTTGGGTAAGGGGGAGCTGAATTTGCGCCTTGAGTGCCTTGTTGCTGAAAAGCGCTATGTAAATAAACTTGACTTGACTTGACTTTTGTTTGTATATATATATATATATATACATATATATACATATGTCTGTGTAACATACTTGAAAAAAGTGGGAGCAGTGTTTTGAAATGTTCTCTTTCTTTTGGGATTGGCAGCGCTCAATTAAGAGATTTAAAAAAAAAAAACAACCTGTTTCTTTGTGTGGCAAGTGCTCATTGAATAAAAAAACTGTTTGTAGACTGTTTTCTAGAGAGTATAAGAAACATAGCTTTAGTCAGATGTTTTATTGCTGTGTATAATGTGATAACTATTCTAACTGGGTTTTTTTCACCTTTCCCTTTTGTTTTCTCTCAGCTGGATCAGACCACCCCCCTCCTGTCATCAGGCAGGGTCCTGTCAATCAGAGTGTTCCTGTAGACAGCACAGTAGTACTGGGTTGCCAAACTGCCGGCGCTCCGCCTCCCACTGTCCACTGGAAGAAGGATGGCACAGTGATCTCTCCAGTGGACTCTCGGGTGTCCCTAATGGAAACAGGGTCACTGAAAATTCACTATGCCAAGGTACAGACTAAAGTACTACAGCAATGGTTAGGAGCTGGCTTAGAGCAAAGTCAACCTATTAACCTATTAATCTTCTCTCATTAGCTGGGGGATTCAGGATTCTACACATGTGTTGCTTCTAGTCCCAGTGGAGAGGCTTCCTGGACTGCATATCTGCAAGTAGAAGGTGTTTTTATTTATACATAAGGATTTTCCTGCTGCTATATATTATATATATATTATATATATATATATATATATATATATAATGAATTTATTGAACTCTCTGTGGCAGAATTCGGTGTTGTCGTCCAGTCTGGTCATCCCGAAGATTCTAACCTGATTCCTGGTGCTCCATCTAAACCTGACGTTTCTAATGTCAGCCGTACATCTGTCACTCTGTCATGGAAGTCCAGCCCCAATCCTGGTGCATCGCCTACATCCTACTTAATTGAAGCATTCAGGTCAGATATTTGATATGTGCCCTGTTTGAATCCAGCATAATATAATGTTGTAACATTATGTTGTGATCAAATGTTTTGGTTTTTCCTTGTCTTTCTGTAGTTATACATTAGGAAACAGATGGGTGACCCTAGCAGAGCATGTGAAGACAGAGTCCTATGTTCTGACCAACCTGAAGCCTGGAGGTGTTTATCTCTTCATGGTCAGAGCCATGAATGTTTATGGCCTTAGTGATCCTAGTCCAATCTCTGACTCAGTAAGAACACAAGGCAAGTGTGGGTTACTCACTTGTTGTTAAAGGGGCTTGCAACAGTATTCCGATCCCATAAACTTTTTCATGTTTTGTCCCATTACAACCGCAAACTTTAAAGTATTCGATTTTTTTGCGATAGACCAACAAAAAAGGAGCCCAAAATTGTGAAGTGGACCCAAAATGTTTGTATGGACCAAAAAGTTTAATTTTGCAACTATCAACATAAGCTAGTGTAGCTCGCTAGCTTGCTTGTGTTGATAGTTAATTAAACAACATCTCATGTTAAGTTACCACTCTCTTGTAGTTGCCAGACGACATGTTGAAGTCTCAACTGTCTGAACTCCAGTGTTGGACCGTGCCCACATGGATATAACGCTCTGTGAACGGGTTCATGTGATTGGCTTATAAGTTAATCATCCCCCAGGTGGCGTGCATTCTAGTGATAGGCTGAAACAAGGAAGATATCTCACTGGTTGCAGATAACTCCATATAAAAAAAGACATTTTTGTGTTAAGCCAAGTGAGGAGAGTCTCAAAATCCACACACAAATGCAGTGAAGGTCACAGACCACAAGCAAGATATCGCAAGAATCTTGTCTTGTGCATTTCTGAATTCTGTGTGCATTTGTGAATTCTAAGTGCTTATTTATGAATCATGTGTGTGTCTTAATTAACTTAATTAATTAACTTATACAATTTGGAGTGGTTTAGTTCAAAGCATATTTCAGAGTTACATTGTCCCAATCAAAGTCTGGACCTAAGTCCAATTAAGAATCTGTGGCAAAACTTGAAAAGTGCTGTGTACAGACACCCTTTCAAGTCTTTCCAGTCTGAATGATCTTGAACTATTTTGCCAAGAAGAGACATAATCCAGAAGATGTGTGGCAGTAATTGCAGTGAAAGGAGATCCTAGAAATTGAATCAAGGGGTGCTTAACAAATACACGTGCTCCAATTTTCTGACTTTTATTTGTGAACATTTTTGAAAGCCATATATAATTTTCTTTCCAATTCACTATTATACTTTTTTTTGTGTTAGTCTTTCTCCCAATTCTAATCAAATACATTAAAGTTTTTTTCTGTAATGTAAGAATATGTTAGACACTATATTTTACGTTTTTCTTTTACATCGGTATACACAGACAGCTCCTCCACCATGCAGGGGGTGGACCACCGTCACATCCAGAGAGAACTGGGGGATGTTGTGATCCACCTACACATGCCAACAGTCCTGTCACCTTCAGCTGTCAAGGTGCAGTGGATGGTAAGTTCATGTTGAGTGTGATGCAGATACCCATTGCTGAATGCACTCACAGCTCCATAAATTAAGATGAGTGAGATAAAAAAGTCAAATACGGCAGTACACAAAAACATGTCTTTTACTTTAATGTAACAGATAGCTTTGAAAAATAACAGTTAATGATAAATTAGCAGCACATATTAGTCTAAATAGTAGTTAGTGTCTTGATCATTTTTCATTATGTTGAAAGAAATTATAAATATACACCTCAGGTCAAAAGCTTTAGAAAGCCCTTTCTCATTTACTGGTTTTCTTTATGTTTTTGACTATTTACATTGTACATAGATTCTAAGTGAAAGCATCAAAACTGTGAAAGAACACATTATGGAATTATGTAACAAACGAAAACTTTTAAAAGAACTAATATGTTTTATGTTTTAGAATCTTTAATGTAGCCGCCCTTTGCTGTGATGACTGAAATATTAATCTTTGGCCATCTCTCAATGAACCTCTGGGAAGTTTTTTCAAGACTTTTTGGAAAACCATTTCAGCTGACCACCTCATGAAGCTCATGGAGAGAATGCCAAGAGAGCAAAGCAGTCATCAAAGCAAAGGGTGGCTATTTGGAAGAATCTAAAATCTAAAAATGTTTATAGTTATTTCACACTTTTTGTTTACTACATAAGTCTATGTGTGTTCATTGATAGTTTTGTTGCCTTTGGTGAGATTCAACAACGTAAAAAGCCATTAAAATAAAAAAACCCTTTTGGTGAGAAAGTGTATCTAAAACCTTTGACCAGTTTTTTTTCTCTACTAGTACATTCTATGCTGTTAAAATAGTAAAAAAATGGTCTACTGAGGTAATAAAAGAACTGATGTCTGATCCATTGCATTGCATACAGAATCTCACAAAAAATAGTACACCCCTCACATTTTTGTAAATATTGTATTATTCCTTTTCTTTAATTTTTTTTGTGGCACCAGAGGCCTTTTTCCATTTTTTCGACAGTAGGTAAACGGGAAAGAGGGCAAAGAGAGGGGGAGACATTCAGCAAAGGTTGCGGGGTGTGGGACAGCCGCATCGAGGACTATAGCCTCTGCTCATGGTCGCACACTTAACCCCTACACCACCAGCGCCGCACTTGTATTATTCCTTTTCCTGGGACAACACTAAAGATGTGACACTATGATACAATGTAAAGTAGTCAGTCTACAGCTTGTGTAACTGTGTACATTTGCTGTCGCCTCAAAAAAACTCAGCACACCTATTCATGTCTAAACTGCTGGCAACAAAAGTGAGTACACCCCTACTTGAAAATGTCCACATTGTGCCCAAAGTGTCAATATTTTGTGTGGCCACCATTATTTTCCAGCACTCCCTTAACTCTCTTGAAGAACTTCAAAGGTTGCCACTGGAATCCTCTTCCAATCCTCCATGATGACATCTCGGGGCTGGTGGATGTTAGAGACCTTGTGGTCCTCCACCTTCCGTTTTAGGAAGCCCCACAGATGCTCAATAGGGTTCAGGTCTAAGACATGCTCGGCCAGTCCAGCACCTTTACCCTCAGTTTCTTTATCAAGGAAGTGGTCATCTTGGAGGTGTGTTTGGGCTTGTAATCATGGGGGAATACTGCCCTGCAACCCAGTTTTTAAGGGAGGGGATCATGCTCTGCTTCAGTATGTCACAGTGCATGCTGGCATTCATGGTTCCCTCAATGAACTGTAGCTCTCCAAAGCCAGTAGCACATATGCAGCCCCAAACCATCACACACCCATCACCTTAATGACTATAGGCAAGACACACCTCTCTTTGAATTCCTCACCTGGTTGCTGCTACAGTTGCTTGACACCATCTGAACCAAATAAGTTTATCTTGGTCTCATCAGGACATTGTTCCAAAAGTCTCTGTCCTCAGTCTGCTTGTCTTCAGCCATCTGTTAGCGGGCTTTCTTGTGTGTCATGTTTAAAAGAGGCTTCCTCCTGGGACGACAGACATGAAAACCAATGTGCAATGTATGGTCTGAGCACTGACAGGTTGACACCCCACCCCTTCAGCCTCTGCAGCAATGCTGGCAGCACTCATATGTCTTTTTTCAAAAGACAACCTATGGGTATGATGCAGAGCATATGCACTTAACTTCATTGGTTGACCATGGCGAGCCCTGTTCTGAGTAGAACCTGTCCTGTTAAACTGCTGTAGTCTTTGCCCTTTTTGCTGCAGCTCAGTTTCAGGGTATTGGCAATCTTCTAATAGCCTAGGCTATCTTAATGTAGAGCAACAATTCTTTTTATCAGATCCTCAGATCCATGTTAAGAGAGTGTGAGAGCAGTAGCACCAAATTTAACACATCTGCTCCCAATTCACACCTGAGACCTTGTAACACTAACGAGTCACATGAAACCAGAAAGGGAAATTTACTAATTGGCCACAATTTGGACATTTTCTCTTCAGGCTGAACTCCCTTTTGTGACCAGCTGTTTAGACATTAATTGATGTGTGTTGAGTTATTTTGAGGAAGCATGAAATTTACACTGTTTTACAAGCTGTATACTTTACATTGTAACAATGTCATATATTCACTGTTTTCCCATGAAAAGAAGACATAATAATAATAATAATAATTATTATTATTATTATTATACCCCTATATATATATATATATATATATATACATATATATATATATATATATATATATATATATAAAATTATATATATATATATATATATATTATATATATATATATAATATATATATATATAATATATATAGGGGTGTGCTTACTTTTGTTGTTAGATACTGTAGCTTCATACAGATACTGCTATGCCAGCAGCATTTTTCTGTGTGGGTGTCTGCTCAGAAATCCTTTAAGGAACCTTTTGCAGAAATTGTGTGGTTTAAATGGAAAGTGCTTAGTTTTCTTATTGCTTATTTTTTCTCAAACCATGCTGAGTGGAAACTATTAATGACCTCAGATTGTGGTTCACACACAGAATTCACATTTCATATGTGAAACTTAATAGGAGAAATGAGGTTACTAGGTTTTAATATATCCTCCCTACAGGATGTAGTAACTCACCAGGTCTACTCAGTGTATGTTCTGGCTTAAACATTTTAACTCAAACCAATATTTGTACTGGTTTATACTTATACTGTCATGTGATCACAGGCTTAGCACTTATAATGCATGCTGCATCTCCCTAGGTCGAACAGCAGTCCCCTTACATCCAGGGATACAAGGTGCTTTACAGGGTGTCTGCTGAGCACGGGCAGCCAGAATCGCACTGGACTATTCTGGAGGTGCGTGCCCTGCCGGAGGACGGGGTGGTGATCAGTCAGCTAAAGAAGGGATGCATCTACGAGTTCAAAGTGCGACCTTTCTTTGATGAGTTCCAAGGAGCTGACAGTGAGGTGAAGGTGGTCAGGACATTGGAAGAAGGTAACTTTTAGTACATTATCTTTGAAAATAAACAAGACAATCCTGCAAGAACTATGGAGCAAAGTATTCATAACCTTTTAACATTTTCTCTTCACTTTGCAGCCACAATGTTTAATGTTATATAGATTTTGTATTATAGACAAACAAAAAGGAGTGCATAATTGTGAAGTAGAAGGAAAATAAAAATCTGAAAAGGGATTCAAGTGAAACTACTTTGATGAAATACATTTTACTGCAATAAAAGCTGACAATCTTTTGAGATATGTCTCTAGCATCTTTTTACATCTAAAGACTGATATTTTTGCAAATTCTTGCAAAATTGTTCAGTCTCGGAGAAACTGAATGGAGAACATCTGTGCACAGAAAATTTCCAATCTTTTTTTTATCTAAATTCCATAGTAGCTATGATTGTTTGTCTCTAGTCTATTTCAGCCTTAACCAGCATTGCCCTGTATTTCTGTAAGTCATATCAACTTCGGGGTCTGAACATGCTGAAGAAAATCAACCCGCAGAATGATGCTGCGAACACCACACTTTCACTGTGTAAATGGTATGCGCAGTGTCAGTTTGCACCACAGAACATGTTTTGCTTTTAGGCCAAAAGGTTTATTTTGATCTCTTTTGACCAGATAACCTCTTTCCACATGTTTGCCACCTTTTACAGGCAGTATGAAAAACTACAAAGTGGATTATTATCGCATTCTTTCAACAATGGCTTTCTTCTTGCCACTTTTTCATTAAGGCCTGATATTTGGAGCAAGTAATAATGTTCCTGTTAATAAATTCTCCCTCCTGGGCTGTGGATGTCTGCAACTCCTCCAGAGCTACCATGGGCCTCTTGGCTGTTTCTCTGATAAATGCTAGTCTTGCCTGTAAGACCATGTCTTCGTAGGATTACAGGGGTTGCCACTTTCTTTCCATTTTCAGATGATGGAATTAACAGTGCTCCATGAGCTTGAGATATTGTTTTATAACCTAACCTGCTTTAAGCTTCTCCACAACTGCATCCCTGAGGTGTCGGATGTGTTAATTGGTCTTTATGTCATTAGTTTACGATTAACTGACACATAGACAGATGGTTAAGATTATGATTAGATTAGATTTTATTTAGGGTTATCAGAGTAGAGGGGCTATAAATATATTTGCACGTCATGTGTTCTAGATTGTTATTAGTAAGATTATTGAGCCGTACCTTGTGTTGGTCTTTCACATAAGACCCCAATAAAGATCATTAAAGTTTCTTGTTGTAATGTGAAAAAATGGGAAGTTCAATGTGTATAAATACTTTTGAATGGCTCTGTATATATTTGTATTATTGAAAATGCATTGTCAATAGAGAAATAATGTATTGCTTTATTCAGTGTGCAAAGACGTATCAGATAAGTCTTCCTTCATGTCTCTGTAGCCAACTGTCTCTATCAATGTTTTAGCCCCGAGAAGAGCCCCCCAGGGTGTTACAGTCACAAAGAGTGATGCCAATGGGACTGCCATCCTTGTTTCTTGGAAGCCACCTCAAGAGGCAGGAGTGGACGTAATTATTCAGGAATACAAGGTATAAAAATAACACATCAATACTGTTCTTTTCATCACACTGTGTTGTTGAATGTGTAAACATTGTGAACATTGTCATTCACTGTATTTTTCACAGATCTGGTGCCTGGGTAATGAAAGCCGCTACCATGTGAATCAGTCGGTGGATAGCTCAACCTTCTCTGTGCTCATCCCCAGCCTGGTTCCAGGAATACGCTATAGTGTAGAAGTAGCAGCAAGCAATAGTGCTGGGCCCGGGGTCAAGAGTGACGTAGCCTTCTTTCAATTAGGTAATTAAGTGTTGCCCCTAAACAGAGTAGCTGACCAGTAAGCTGCATTGGGTTTGAAGTTTTTCTAAAGTTTCAGTCTCTTTCATTCTTTTTTTTATATACGCAACCAACTTTCCTTGACTTGTAGCTAGCTTTCCATGTATTTATTTCTGCATTTTTTTCCCTGCAACTTTTATGCACCCACCAAATACTTTGGGTTTTTTTGTACACGGTGTTTGAACCTGTCTTTCTGCTTTTAATAATTAGATTCTGCAGGCCAGATGATGGACGTTAGTGACAAAAGAGGCACTTTATCACAGATCTCAGAGGTGGTAAAGCAGCCAGCTTTTATCGCAGGCATTGGCGCCACCTGCTGGCTGATCCTCATGATTTTCAGTGTGTGGCTCTACCGTCACCGTAAGAAGAGGAGTGGTCTCAGCAGCACATACACTGGCATCCGGAAGGGTGTGTTCCTGTGTTCTTTAACTGTTTTAGACTAGCACATGAAAGAATGAATGTTCTTATGTATGTAGGCTCAGTGTATTAAATAAAGGTAATAACATTACCTTCTGAAGTGCATATGTAGATAATATTGTTCAACTGGGCATTAAGCAAAGACATTTTGCCACCACACAATAGAAGTCATCATTGCAGTGAATTTAAGGGGGGAAATATTCTGTGGTCTAATCATCCTTTGACATATTTGCATTGTAGACTGTGTAGACATTCAGCGACCTTTAGTCGCATATTTGTAGTGTCATTTTGTCAGTGCACCACAGTATTTAGAGGCACAGAGCTGTCATGCTGTCAAGTCTATATCTGCCACAATATTTCTGCTGTCTGTCAGGCTGTCCCCCTAATTAACCTTTACCTGGAAACTCAAATTAAAAAGAGAAACAGTATTTGCAGAAAAGGCATTTAATATATATTTAAATGCATGTACACGTCAAAAGGTGTTTGTTAAGAGCACTCAGTAGTGATTCTTTTTGACCATAAGAGTAGTTTTTCATAATTTGTGTGTCAAACCTGGTTTCACTCATTTTCTCTCTCTCCACAGTCCCATCTTTTACCTTTACACCTACAGGTATGTGCTTGTAAATGTTTGATTTGCTGTTATAGGTTAGATTGGTATAATATTCTAAAATCATTTACTGTAATTATACAGAAGCCTCAAGTTGCATTTCTCTCATGAGTGTTTATTGATTATTTTTACTAGGACCAGAGACGGTTTCACATCAAATACTCGATAGCGAGAGCAGTCTGAGTTACACAGTTTTGCAGTTAAACGGGATTTCACTTATATTTTAAACTTTTAGTCTCCTTTTTCCTAACATCTAACTCCCCATTGTGGCAGCTTGAATAAACAAACATGCCTCAGAAGAAATAGTTTTTTGTAGATTCTTAAACTTTTGTGTTTCCTTCAACATCATTTTCAAATACCTCAAAAATACCCAAACTCACCAACTGAGTTGTATTGTCTTTGTAAACACTCTACAGCAAAAAGTGTTATTGTCATTTGATGGCGCTCATGTACGGCACTTTGATTGATTAGAAAGAAATCGTCTTTTGTTTTCCGACCACACAATCAACAGTCTGGGCTGGGCAAGCAAAAGATCAGCTCATTCTGGTCACCAGCCGATATCTCAGATGATCTTTTATTTAGATGCATTCATTCTCTTTAAAGAATCTTTATGGTGTTTATATTTTACTCACTCCACGGTTTTCTGGTGATAAACAGGAGCCATTTAGGGTTGAAATTTTCACGTGCACATTGATAAAGAAATATAGAAGTCAGATTTCTGAGCCATCTTTGTTTTCTTTGAATAAAAACAAAATACAAAATCAGAATCATGAGGAATGATTCACCTTTAGGATGGACCTGTAAATCAAGGTAGACATACTTTACCCTAAAGGAATGGAAGCATGTGTTGAGGTGTGCAGACTTGACTTCATATTTTTGCACCAACTCTTTACCTGCCTTTAATGCCTGCCTTCACTGTTTGCACTTTCTCAATGTTTTCATCTCATCAAGGTTGAATCTTTTTTTTTGCTTTTGTCTTCTCAGTGGCATATCAAAGAGGAGATTCTGTGTGCGGCGCTGGCAGGTGACTGATATGTTTGTCGTATGTTGTTACATAAAGACTATAGGAAGAATATTAGTTCCACTGTGGAAACACTAGGGGGAGATGTCTCCCTGTGCTTAAACTTGTCTCGGCATCCACTGCATTTTTGCTCGGTTCTTATGTGTAAAAAATGTCAGCGGGTTTGGATTGACAGCATTGTGGTCCTCTTTGTTGCAGACCTGTCCCTCTCAGCATGGGTGAGCCTCTAAACCAGCTGTGGCTGCCAGACAACTGGCCAAATGCAAGTGCCAATCATAAAGACTGCAGCATCAACTGCTGCAATAATGGAAATGGCACCAGTGACAGCAACATGACAACATACAGCCAGCCAGGTTAGTGTAAAAAACACCTCATAGCTCATGTAGAAGCTTCTGAAATACAGCTTCTGTTACTAACAAAACACCAACACCTTGCAGCAATGCCTAAAGATTTATAGCTTCCTGTGTTATTGCCTTGTTCATGTGCTGCTTTGTTTCCCCCTTCTCAGCTGACTGCATCGCCAACTATGGAAGTCATCCAGAAAACAAACAAGGAGGACAGCTTGGTTCTGACACCCCGATATACAGTGATGTGAACCTCTCCAACAAGCTCACTGAGATAAAAACATTCAACAACTCCAACTTTTGCTATGCAAGCCCAGGAGGAGATTCGTCAGGCACATATGAGCCCATACCATATGCCACCACACAGCTCATTCAGGCCAACATTAAGAACAAGGTGGCTGCTGGTGGCTGTGCGGCTGAGTGTCTGGATTTACCCTGCTGGAAACAGCCTCCCAACCTGCCTCCGATACCCAAGGAGATGGCAGCATTGATGCAGCATAGCACAACTGAGCAGAACTCTAACGGTATGTAGCAAAATCAAATGTGCTTTTTTATTGTGTAAAAGTAAAAAGAAAAATGCTGCATGTTAGAATGTCGTTATATTTCCAGATCTGCAGGGAAGCGAGGGTATGATCCACCCGAAAACCATACCGTACAACCAGACCCGCAACCACAGCACAGGAGGCTCCCACCAGAGTTCAGACAGAGGCAGCAACAGCACCTCAGGTGATACCATCATCTGCTCTAGTACACTGCGTTAATATTATTGAGAGCTGGTCTGTGCTTACTTCAAGTGTGTGCTCTTCTCAGGGAGTCAAAATCAAAAGAAAGGAATGCGGTCCCAAAAGATTACTAAACACAATGCCGTGAGCTGGGGGGACGCTTTGTCTGATCCTCATCCTAATGCCTGGGACTGTGATGCGTATAGTCTGCCCATGGAGAGGAGGTACAAAATAAGACAAAAGATGCAGCACACACTCTTGCATAAACATTGCAGGGGTTCATTGGAAATAAAGTCATATTCAAAAAATTAGAATATGCGTTCTGCTGAGGCTTGTTTGTCAGATTAAAAATACCTTTTGAAAATAACCTTAAGCAAATATTAAATATATATATCATTAAGTGTGGATTTCTGTATTATTTTTTTTTTTTTGTTGGTCTGATGTAATATTATAATCTTAGATGTAGTTTTTACATTAGTGTAATCAAAGTAGAAAATCGTCATAATTAACAGAAACATAAATTTCTTTTCAGCTTTGATCCAGAGGAGAGAATCAACAGCTGCCCCACTCCACCAGTCAGAGGAGCAGCTTCATCTACTACTGAAGTGTCCTGCCTGCCTGCCACTCCATCACAGGGAGACCTTAGTAACGGCCAGCAGGATGGAGCTGAACACTTCGCCCACACCTACTGCTCTATACTGGACACAGATGGACCGGAGGAGAACGAGGAGCAGGTTGACGAGGAGACAGAGGCTGAACTGTCGGAAAATCTCTACAGCCAATCCCAGCACCACCTGAAGCACAAACATCAGCCGTACCACATCTCTCCGCACAAGCTGGTCCTGCAAGGTCTGGAGCAGACCCCAGCCTCCAGCACGGGGGACCTGGACAGATCAGTCACAGGGTCTATGGTTAACAGCTGGGGCTCAGCATCTGAGGATAACATCTCGTCAGGCAGGTCCAGTGTTGTCAGCACCTCAGAGGGATCTTTCTTCACAGATGGTGATTTCAACCAGGCAGTCGCCTCTTCAAGGGATATTGTAGGCCTGCGCATGTGCAGGCACTCAGAGGTGCCAGGTGAGACAGACGTTTTTTTTGTCCTGCATCCAGCTCCTATTTTTTACTCTTCACTTGTTAGATTCTAATATGATGGTATCTCTATCCAAGTCCTTATGCACAGTGTTTAATGTAAATGTTAAAGTAGGTTTCCTGGTGCCTGGGAACATAGGCAAGCAACACCAAATCCATGATGTTTTCTTATCTTCTTTCTTATCTTAAAAGCAATAGAACCTCAACCCTCCTTTAAGAAGATGATGTAATTTTACAAAATATCAAACACCTATTTAGGACTTCATAAATCTTTAAAATAAGATCTAAAATTACTGTCAACAGTGTGGGCGGTTTAAACCCTTATGTTCAATGAAATCTTCTCATGAATTCAGGTCGGCGGCACCAGCGAGCAAGCAGCCCCATGTCAACGGACAGCAACATGAGTCCTGCAGTAACACATAAAAGGCCCAGACGCCATAAACCAAACCAGTCTGGACAACAGGACTACCAATCCAAAGATATCTTCAGTGATGGTAAAGTTAGAACCAAGGATGGAATCTGCAACTGCGTACATCTCGGTAGCGCTAACAGTGTAGTTTCTTTTGTTCTGCTTTTTCCCAGACTCTTGCATGCCTCTAAATTTCACAAGCCAGACGTCCCATGGTGACCACAAAGTGAGGGGGGCAACTCTGCCACGGATGGGCTCTGGGCAGGGCCGGGGCAGACGAGGCAGCGCCGGGACTCACAGGGTCAGAGATGGAGCACTTGAGCAGAGAGAGAGTCAGGAAATGGACAAGATTCAACAAGGGGCTAAAGGAAACAACAAAAACCGACAGCATTCAGGTAGTGAATGGATTACTGTGCCCATATTGAAATGTTTTTAATTCAGGGCCCTGTAAAAGTATTCAGACCCCAAGTTTTACACATTACAACCAGAAAATTCATTGTATTTTACAAGCATTTTACAGGATGCGATCGAACAACACATTAAATTGCAAAATTGTGAAGTGGAGGTAAAATGATGCATTTGTTTTTACCCAAATAAACCTATTCATTAAATTAGAATAATATTAAAAAGTTAAATTATTTCATTAACTCACTTCACAAAATAAAACACATAACAGTATATAGATTAATTAAAAAACACACTGTTGTAGTCTAGCCTATATTTATGTTAATTATTATATGGTCTGCTTGGCTTTATGTAGATGAAAGTTAACGCTGCACATTACCCCAAACACATCCCTATAATGAGACATGGTGATGGCAGCATCATGCTATGGGGGTGATTTTCTTCTGCAGTGACAGTAAAGCTTCTCAGAGTTGACGTGAAGGTGGATGGAGCCATATACAGGGCAATCCTGGTAAAAAGACTTGGGACAAAAGTTCACTTTTCAGAAGGGCAACGGCCCTAAACGTACAATTAGACCTAGAGGGAAAGGGTTTAAATCAAAGCTTATGAATTTAATTGAGCATCTGTGGCAAGACTTGAATTACAACAACACACTTTTCAGAATTGTAATTGTAAAACCTTTAGAAACCATGTTTCATTTCCTCCCACTTCACAATCTAATTTTGTGGTTTGAAAATGACAAAATGTGGCAAGAGTTCAAGGGGCAGGCATACTGCCTTTAGTCCTCCCAGAAAACTTTAGGCAGTTGTTTTAATTTCCCGCTTGCCTGTTTGTCTTTATGCCTCTTCTTCAGAATTTGGGGACGTACTTTTGTACAGTCGTCCGTCTTTCCTATCAGGTCAGGCTCAGAGGGAGTCGGGCTGTAATTCATCAAACCTTCAGTCATGTGGAGGCTCAAGGACCAAACAGGGAGAGCAGGTCACCCTCACAGAACAGGCGGAAGAGGTAAATATAAACCAGCCATCATATACTGCAAAATACTTCCCTTTTTTCCATGGTTTGAACATCTAGTCAAGCTAAAACTCACGTCTCTGTTTTTATCTTTGTAGTTTCTAAAAAGTTAAGAAGCTTTGGAAGCACAGGATGAAAATACTACAGTGGTCTCCAAGGACTATGGCTTTTAAAACATGGACATAAACTCTTAAAATACTGCACAACATCCTTTTTTTACTCTGAATTTCTCATTCGGTGTTAAAAGATTGCTCTCATATTAAATGGTGGATTTTTTTTGGATGATGACCAGCATTCAGGTTCCTGAACAGCTGAAAATATATCGGGTGCACATTTGATGTTGGATATCAGCGCATACAAAAGTGTTGCTCGTGGCGACTGCTCGACGCGGTTTGTGTGATGTTTGTTTGTTTGTCGTCTGGTTCTTTCTCTGTAACTAAACTACAGTCATTACCAGCCATCTTGTAAATTGTTTACTGCCACAGAAGTGCTTCAGAATTTTATATAACAGTGTTAATGTTTTTTTCAAGTGATGTACATTTTGTCTCTGTATTATTTGTTCTACTTTGGTTATAAAAGCACAATCACTTAATTTTATTTGAATTCAGTGTTGAATGAATTTTAGACAGAAGGAAATCAGCTGTCAGTCTTGTTAATCATTTTTATCACTTTATGTCAGGCTGAGAAAAAGATTTAATAATTGTGATGTGCATTGAGTTGTGTACTTTTGAGCTGCTTTCATTCAAATTTGACCTATCTCTGTTGTGTGTACTGGGAGAATTGCATGCAGATTTCGAAACGGACTTTTTTTCTAAACATCTTAGATGCTTTGCCCTTTATTTGGGATTATAAAAAAGAATGGTCATGGACTGGTTCCATTTCTTGTTTCTCAATGCTGAGTTCAATATTATTCTGTATTTGCTTAGCTTTAGCAACAAATTAGAGAAGCAGGGCTTGACAATAAATCACCAAATTACAAAGGAGAAATGCCTTACAAACATAAATAACACACATCTGCACATAATTAAACTGTGAATGTTGGTTTAACATTTGTTCAATAATGTTACTATTAAATACATTATTCTTACTTAATCTTAAATGTATTTTCTCTGCCTTGCAGACATATTTATAGCCCTTGAACTTTACCACATTTTCCAACCTTGTCACAAAAAACTTCTATGTGAAAACAATCTATGTGCAAGGTCAACAGAAAGTAGTGAATAATTATGGAGGGAAAAGCATAGTTTTTTTTCAAAATAAATGCTGATAAAGGTGACATGCATTTGTATTCAGCCATCCTGTGTCAACCAAAAAGCTTTACTGTCCCTGCTGAAGGAAAGCATCCCCACTAAAGTAGGGTTGGGGTGATATGCAGTGCTAGCTGCCAATAGGTCCTGTGATTGGCCTCTAAATAATGGCTATCAGATTTAATTTAGGGGTGTCAGAACAAAGGGTCAGTGTACTTTTTTATTTGAAGAAAAGCTTTTCACTTCACAATTATGTACTTTTGTGTTTCTCTTTTACATAAAGGTTTATAATTGTAAAGTGACAGAATGCTAAAACCGTTACATGGAAATGAATTGTTTTGCAAGATAATGTAATTATAAATAGGATAATATTAGCATTTAATTACAGTTTTTGAGTTTGATTACTTTAAGCTTTCATAGAAACCATGTAGCCAAACAAATGCTGTTTAGAGAGCTGTGTGGAAAAGCTCATATTCAACAGGAGTTCTGAATTGGGCTTGCATGATAAATCAATCAAGGGTTTGCTTTTGAAGTCTATGGTGGGTCACCAAGCATTGTTTTAAATTAGGATCATGGGCTTTTTGGCAGCTGTATAGTATCTGACCTGAAAAAGCATTGGTACAGCAACATTTTCCTAATGAAAACTTTTTGCACCCTGCTTGGAACATGCAGCCCCTGACTTCAAGTTCTTTAACTTAATGAAGAAGGAAGGACCTATTAATTTACCAAGTCTCATAATTCACTATCAGCTCTTCTTTTTTGGCCTGTAACACCTTTGTAATTTTGGAATCATTAATAGTCAAATCTTAAGCTTTCAGTATAATTTTGTGTGGGAATTACTTCTTCTTTACAATGATCACATCTCTAAACACTGACTCCTTGTTTTTTCACAAACTCAAGGTATCTGACAGCTCTGAAGTATGTCAGCACCGGTGGATAATGAGGTCCCTATAGTTTCATTTTAAAATTTCCTCTTTAAGTGTATTTTAGATAAGTAGCACCTTTGAACAGCTCGTCAGTTATTAGCCCCAAAACATTTAATGGTTCAGTGGTCACATCTCAGATGTTGGCACAGACCAGTCCCTTTAAAATTCTTAGGGACGCTCAACTAAGGTAAGGCTCCCAAATGAATGTATGCGGTAGGACACTTTTTCCCATTATCTTCCATTTTACTCAAATTGATATCTTGGGAAAATTATTTAAACTTCGATTCATTTGGTTTAAAATGTTTAGAGTTGAAAAATGTGCATTAAAAGAGTAAAGAAAAAATAAAATTTCACTTACATCCTAATTGTAAACTCTTTAAGGTTGAAATGTTTTAAACCAGTCATAATAAAATACAGTAAACTGTAAATACATTTTAAAATTATTTTCTTCTTTAAACAAATTCTGAGACTCTAGAACATCATTTTTCCCTATAAATGAAAATGATGGTATTAAAAATTGTCAAGCACTACTCTGTAGTTTCTGAAACACATACAATATGTAACTCTGAACACACTTGAAATAAATTAGGATGTTTATGTATGAGCTACTAAGTTTAACATAGGATAGAGTTACAGTTGTGGTCAGACATTTACATCCACTCATCAGTGCTATAAATGTGACATTCATTTTCAGGTTTTAAATCACTAATTTGGGCTGATCTTTTTCCACAGTGGCCTGATATTACAGCAATTTATACATTTAGGCTAAAATATATGCATAAACTCTCGCTAATATTTGGTTACAATTTCCTTAGCATGTTGCACCTTGAACAAAGATTTTTTGTGGTCATCAACACAGACGTGGTTGTTAAGCATAGTCCATATTAAGTCCATATTCCAGGAGTTTAATGTTAATCTATTAAACCAGATTAGATGTGTGTTTGGGATTATTGTCTTGTTCGAGCAGCCAGTTGTATCCAAGTTTCAATCATCCAGTTGTTAATTTGAGAGGAAGTTAAAAACTTTGGAAGTTTTTATACATTTTCTGGAGTGCATAAAAACCCCCTTAGTGCCACCATCAGTATAGTGCTTCCACCCCTATGTTTGATGCTTGACTCTTCCAAACGTCTTATCACTTTTACAAACGGCTAAATTACTAACCCTCTCCTCAGTCCATGTTGAACTGACTTTTTTGCGGACAGTGACACTCTTGTGTTCCAGCAGTTTCTAGGCTTGGGCTTTGGCAACTCCGGGGTAGTTGCAAAATTACCAAACCTATTTCCTTTAATGTGAGAAGGTGACAGTTCGGTCGGATGGTTGGGTAGATGTTCTAAGAAGAAAATAATATGCACATCAACACTACAAATGCATAAAGCAGGCCAACATTAAGCTTCTGGAATGGCCCCAAATTTAACCCCTTTGAACATTTGAAGACTATGCATGAAGGTCAGATTCCTTTCAGGAAATCAACCAATTCAAATGACCCTTACCATTTCTGCCAAGAAATACTTCAGAAGGAAAACTGGTTTCTCTGCAGCTTGCTGAGGGACGTTTAACCCTATATAACGACCCTATATAATTGAGACCTTTTATGGCTTCAAACAGTTTTTGTCATGATTTTTACAGCCGACTTAACCCACATGTAGAGACACTCAGAGAACTTGTTAAATAAAGAAGTTTGTTGAAAACTTGGACAAGCACAACAGGAGTGGAGAATCTAATCTCCCGTCACTGAAAAAACACAAAGAGAAATGATTAGTGGCTGAACCTCAGAATAGGACCTAACCAAAAGATTCTCTTACTGGAGAATCCGGGGAAACCGCCAGGGAGAGGATAAGTGTCAGGAAAGAAGCCCCGCTTGCCAGGTTCAGTCCAATTCCAGGAAGTAGCCAGTACCACAATGGGGAACTGGGACAGGTCAGGCAGAAATCGCACCTAGAACAGGTAACAGGGGAAGTTAGAATTCACACAGAAAAATACTTCAAAAATCCTTCACAGCAATTTTTGTAAAAGTTTTCAGAGCTGGCCAGAAGATTACCAAGGAGGCAAAAACACTCAGGCGACGAGGTGTTGGCAACCATCCTCTTTATGGTTCCCAGCTGATGAATAGATGCGCAACACCTGTCGCCTCAGGACTCTCCTACTGGCGGCACCTAGTGTTGGAAAGGTGTTAGCAGCAGGCAGCAGATGACTCCAGTTCCGGACACCACCTCCCCCTCAACGGCCGCCTCCTGGTGGCCCAGAAGACGCGGTTTGGGAGGCCCGGAAATCCCGGATCAGGAGGGATCAACGATGAAGGAACCCGGAACCCAGGAGCCCCTCCCAGTCGACGAGGTACTGACATCCACGTCCCCGTCGTCGAGAGGCCACAATGCGGCGAACAGAGTAGACAGGGTGGCCCTGAAAGTCCCGGCCGGGCGGAGGGGGCAAGGCCGGAGGGCAGAGCGGGCTGGTCTGGACAGGCTTCAATTGAGAAACGTGAAAAACAGGGTGAACACGGAGACTGTGAGGTAGACGGAGGCGAACAGAGGCAGGACCAACAAGAGAATCAACCACGTAGGGCCCGATGAACCTGGGAGAAAGCTTTCTGGACAGGGACTTGAATGGGATGTCCCGTGCGGCGAGCCAAACCTTCTGACCCGGGAGGTAACTAGGTGCGGGCAGACGTCGACGGTCTGCGTAGCACTTGTTTTGGGCTGCTGTCCGGCGAAGTGCTCGGCTGGCGGCGTTCCATACCCGCTTACATCTCCGGATGTGGTGTCGCACAGTAGGGACAGTGATGTCCTTCTCCTCCGATGCGAACAACGGGGGCTGGTATCCCAAGGAGGCTTCGAAAGGCGAATAGCCGGTGGCTGAAGAGACGTGGGAGTTGTGAGCGTATTCGATTCACCCCAAGTGGTCGCTCAATTTAGTGGGACAGGTGGACGTTACGCATCGCAGGGCCACCTCCAGCTCCTGGTTGAGGCGCTCAACCTGGCCATTAGACTGGGGGTGATGACCAGAAGTTAATGCCACCTTCGCACCCAAGGCGTCACAGAAATGTCTCCAGACACAGGAAGTAAACTGAGGACCCCTGTCAGACAACAGGGAACTGGGGATGCCATGCAGGCGGAAAACATGTTTGACCATCAATCTAGCTGTTTGGAGGGCCGACGGCAGCTTTCTGAGAGGAACCAGGTGGCAGGCCTTGGAGAACCGGTCGATTATGGTCATAATTATGGTCAGCCCTTGAGAACTTGGTAGGCCCGTGACGAAGTCCAAGGCCACATGGGACCATGGTCGGCCGGGATGCTGAGAGGCTGGAGTAACCCTGCGGCAGGTCGATTAGAGGACTTGCTCCTAGCGCATGTGGCGCAGGCATTCACATACTCCCTGGTGTCTCGGTGAAGGGACGGCCACCAATAACGTCAAGAAATTGCGGCGATGGTCCTACTGACACCAGGGTGGGCGGAGAACTTGGCCGAATGGAACCAGCCGATCAATCTGGATCGCACTGAAGCTGGAACGTAGGTCCTTCCAGGGGGTCCAGTTCCTGGCCCAGGATCATCAGGAAGGGCTCGCCGCACCAGGTCCTCTATCTCCCAGGTTAACGAGCCCACTGTACAGCTTGGTGGCAGGATAGACTCGGCCTTTCTTTCTGAATCTTCAGGTCCGAATTGGCGGGACAGAGCGTCAGGTTTGAGGTTCTTCGATCCTGGCCTAAAAGAAATAGATAGATTAAATCGGGAAAAGAAAAGTGACCAACATGATTAACGTGCATTAAGACGCTTAGCTGATTGGATGTACGACAAATTTTTATGGTCTGTCCAGACCAACACGGGGTGTTCGGCACCCTCCAGCCAATGCCTCCACTCCTCTAGGGCCAACTTAATGGCCAGCAGCTCCCTGTCTCCAACCTGATAGTTCCGTTCAGCAGGGGTCAGCCGACGGGAGAAAAAGGCGCAGGGGTGAAGCCTTCCATTCAGGTCTGAAAGCTGGGAGAGAACCGCTCCCACCCCGGTATCCGAGGCGTCTACCTCCAGCGTAAACTGCCTTGTAGAGTCAGGATAGATCAGAACCAGCGCCTGGAAGAACAGCCTTTTCAGCCGGTTGAAGGCGGTCTCGGCCTCCGATCCCCAGCTGAAGGTCGTCTTGGTGGAAGTTAGTGCAGTTAATGGGGCCGCCACCTGGCTGTAATTTCTAATAAACGTTCGGTAGAAGTTGGCGAACCCCAAGAACTGCTGCAACCTCCTCCGGGAGTCAGGTACTGGCCAGTCCATCACTGCTCGAACCTTTCCTGGGTCAGCGCGAACCTGTCCCTCCTCCAGCACGAACCCCAGGAAGCTGACGGTCGACTGATGGAAGTCGCACTTCTCCACTTTAACATACAGTCTGTTCTCGAGGAGGCGCTGTAGGACTTGTCTAACATGGCGGCGGTGTTCCTCAAGACTTCTGGAAAAAATCTAAATGTCGTCCAGGTATACAAATACAAAAATATTCAAAAAATCTCTCAACACGTCGTTGACGAGTGCCTGAAAAACTGCTGGGGCATTACTTAGGCCGAAAGGCATAACTAGATATTCAAAATGTCCCAGGGGAGTCTTGAATGCCGTCTTCCACTCATCTCCCTGGCGGATTCTGACTAAGTGGTAAGCATTTCTGAGGTCCAGCTTTGAGAAAACAACAGCGCCATGTAAGAGGATATTTATTCTTTACTGTAATTGTGTTCAAACCCCTGTAATCTATACAGGGGCGTAAACCTCCATCCTTTTTCCACACAAAAAAGAAACCTGCCCCTAAAGGAGATGAAGAAGGACGGATAATTCCAGCAGCTAAAGACTCCGCAATGTATTTCTCCATTACTCTTCTCTCCGGCCCAGAGATGCTATAGAGCCGACTGGAGGGCAAAGGAGCACCTGGGAGGAGGTTACTCGTACGGTCTATGAGGTGGCAGAGACAGAGCCCGAGATTTGTTAAAAACCATTTGAGGTCGTGATACTCGGAGGTGACCCTGGTTAAATCTGGGAGTTCCTCCTCTTCACCCTCCTTACCAGGGGTTGCAGGGCAGACGGCTGACTGTAAACATGAACTGAGACAACCCTCAGACCAAGCCTCCAGCCGCAAATCCACCCAATTAATATGGGGGTTATGACGCTGGAGCCAGGGGAAACCGAGTACTAACGTACTCTGAGCAATGGGAAAAACATAAAAAGACACCTGTTCTCGGTGATTACCGGACAAAATAAGCTCAAGTGGCTGTGTCTGATGGGTGATCTCATGTAGTGATAACCCATCCAAGGCTAAAACCCGACGGGGCTGGGCCAACCTCTCTGTGGCAATTTGTTTCTTGGAAACAAAATCATAGTCAATCAAGTTCAAGTCACAGCCAGAATCAACTAGGGCAGATAAACCCTTAGCGTGATGGTTCAAAAATAAGGTAGCCGGTAACGTGAATCGAGGGGTTTTACTACTGGAGGATTGGTCCGTCGGTTGCCCCATCACAGCCGGCGGACCCGCCCTTTTGGCCGGACACGACAAGCGAAAATTAAATGGCCGGAGGCACCACAATAAAAACATTGGTTAGCCTCCCGGCATCGTCGTTGCTCGCCAGGCGAGAGACTGGCTCTCCCTACCTGCATGAGCTCGGTCTCGGGGTGGCTGACTTGAGGCTCTAACGACACTGGTAACGGGGACGTAGGAAACGGGGAAGACTGCCCCACTGCCCTCTAGGAGCAATCCCTCCTCCTCTCCCGTAGGCGAGAATCAATGCGGACAGCCAAATCAATGTACTTATCTAACCCCTCTGGCTCATCTAAGAGGAATAACTCATCCTCAATGGGCTCGTCTAGAGACTGGAAAAACGCCGCCTTTAACGCGCTTGCGTTCCAGCCTGAGGACGCAGGCAATGTCCGGAAATCAATAGAAAAATCAGCTAAAGAACGATTCCGCTGTTTTAGCGCCCACAACTTGCGGGCAGTACAGGACTGATCTGAAGCTACATCAAAAGTCTGTTTAAACTCCCCAATGAAAGCCTCATAAGACACACCGAAACTAGTGCAGTTGGAAAATTGTGCCTCTGCCCACCGGAGCACTCTCCCGGTTAACAAGCCCAAGACATATGAGATCTTACCCTCATCGTGAGAAAACGCTCGGGGCGACCGGTTAAACACCAAGCTACACTGGAGTAAAAATCCGCGGCATCCGCCCACATCTCCGGAGAACTTCTCAGGGTGAGGAGAAGTAACCTCTCGGAAAGGTGGCTGATGTTGGGGCTCCAGGGGCTCCGTAGCGCCCCCAATGGGTGCGGCGGACTCGGGACTACAAGCACCTCGGAACAACGATGCCAAATGCTCTAGCTGCTGGTTTGTTTACAGCTGCCGGTCTAGGAGGGTTTGGAGAATGGAACCGTGCGCATGAATCTGCTGACTATGTTCAGCTAACGTTCTCTGAAGGGTCTCCGCTGGGTTAGGCTGGCCGGAGTGTTCTGTCATCATTTTTACAGCCGACTTAACCCACATGCAGAGACACTCAGAGAACTTGTTAAATAAAGAAGTTTATTTAAAACTTGGACAAGCACAACAGGAGCGGAGAATCTAATCTCCCGTCACTGAAAAAACACAAAGAGAAATGATTAGTGGCTGAACCTCAGAATAGGACCTAACCAAAAGATTCTCTTACTGGAGAATCCGGGGAAACCGCCAGGGAGAGGATAAGTGTCAGGAAAGAAGCCCCGCTTGCCAGGTTCAGTCCAATTCCAGGAAGTAGCCAGTACCACAATGGGGAACTGGGACAGGTCAGGCAGAAATCGCACCTAGAACAGGTAACAGGGGAAGTTAGAATTCACACAGAAAAATACTTCAAAAATCCTTCACAGCAATTTTTGTAAAAGTTTTCAGAGCTGGCCAGAAGATTACCAAGGAGGCAAAAACACTCAGGCGACGAGGTGTTGGCAACCATCCTCTTTATGGTTCCCAGCTGATGAATAGATGCGCAACACCTGTCGCCTCAGGACTCTCCTACTGGCGGCACCAAGTGCTGGAAAGGTGTTAGCAGCAGGCAGCAGATGACTCCAGATCCTGACAGTTTTTTACAATTAATGTTTCAGAAAGGGCAATCATCTAAAACTGTAAGAAATTGTATTTATTGAATTAACATATCTTGAATAATAAAGAAAGATGGCTACCTGGAAGATGCACTTCAGGTAAAAAAAATAATAAAACTTCATGGTAATGAACCCATTTTGCCTCGTTTTTTCTGATGTGTGCCATGTAAGTTCTTGATGGATCACCTTGTTCAGAGGAAACAGCTAATTAGTCCAGTAAACCTGACCAATGTTACCGTGACAAAAGCAGGAGAGCTGACAACCAAGAGGATCATCACTTTCCAGCTGGTGGTTGTCAATGTGCTTTACATGCAAAAGTTCACGAGGAAAGCATATGCTGAGTTAAACAGAAGAAGTATAATACATTGTCAATTCACTCCTTCTATTGAGACAATCAGGAATACATTATCCACACGTAATTACAGTAATTTTTTGTGTGTTTTGATTTATTGATGAGATTCACCCCTAACCAGCCCCACTTTGGCTCTGAGTACTGTTGCTGCAGTGACATTTCAGGCTGTCTTCCCGGAGGACTCCAACTCCAGTCATCACAAGCCAAGCTTGCTCTGTTGTGGCCTCCTCAAACAGCAGATCGAAACAGTGCACAGCACCTGGTGTTTTCAAAGCAATAGATTAAGTTAACATTTGTTTCACCTCTTAAAATCCAATATGCTGTCACGACATAATATAGTAGCTGCCTCTCCAAACATTTCCTAATAACCCAGCACAGCTTGTACTTTGCTTATCTTTATTTCTACTTTAACAATAAAAAAATGCAGGTCTTAGCAGGGAATTGAGCAGAGAGGGAAAATACCTTTCTGCTGAATTGACCTCAAAAGGATGGGAAAACTGCACAAACCTAGAGTTGCTGTGTTGCACCTCAGGCAGTTTAATTTGCAACCTACACAAAAAGGCTTACTGCATGCAATTTTCCATCTGTGCTGGACAGCCATGTGATTATCCTCCAGAATACATGCTGCTGTAAGCCGTTTCCAAAATCACTTGAGATCCTTCAGCTGTCCTTCCAGTTAGTTAACGTGCTGTTGCAGGAGAGGCATGAAAATACCAGTTGTATGGAAGTAAGAGCATACAAATGTTTATTTGCAGATAGTAGACCATCTTCTTAAGCTCTACTGACAATCAGCAGGATAAATTATTTTTATGTAGTTTGTACCTCACCAGGGCAAACTGGCCTAAACTTTCATACTTTTACAGTGGAATTTATGTCACAATACTTACACAGTTTTCTACCTATTTTCTTTAAATAGTCAGGTTTAAACAGAAAAATTACTAGTTTTCTTGTCTATTGGTTTTCTAGTGTGACCAGATCACCTGATGATAATCAAATTACCGTATCCAAGATATATTTCTGAACATTTACTCAGATTGAAAAAGTGTCCAACAGTCATATTATCACTCACATTGCACGTAAAGAGCCCAAAGGCTCCCACATAGTCAGGCATACTGTGAGCAGCATGGACTCCTCGCGCACTGTCCATGGACACTTGAGGTTTCATAATTTTGCCAATTTCTGACATTTCTGGTGATAAATTCCTATATTTCCTACACTTTCTCCCATAGCATCATCGGACAAGGTCCGATGGGTCTTTGCCATTCTGGCTATTCTTCAGTCCATTCCAGTCTTTTGCTTTCCTCCACATCTCTCTGGTTTGGCTTACCATTTTTGGAGAACATTTTAGCCGCGCGGCCTATTATTTTCTGCACTTCTGAACAATGCCTGGAACGACCCATTTTTTTCAGGTTTTCAGAGAGAACAGACTCAGGAGAATGCATAGAATGGATATTGGTTCTGTTGGTTTTCTATGACTCTACTATGCCTACTAGTAAATTATTTGCCTTGTGGTATTATTATTTCTACCAAAAACAGTGACAGATCTGGTTAGTCTAGTTGGACTGCTATTATTTCGAACACAACTACTAACATATTATAATAAAAATAAATATAGTTTTAATGCATAGCACCTGCATTAACGTACAGTAGTGTGAATCCCACTAGTGAAAATTCACAGATTGATATTGCAATAATGATAGCAGTTCAATTTATTGAGCAGCTGTAATAAAGTTTGTACGAGAAAAAATTTACAAATTAAAAGGGGAGTGTGGAAATTCAGGCTGTTTTCGCAGAAAAAAAAGAAAAACTTTTGAAATGCAATTCCTAATGATTGTTACCTTTAATTATATACAGAAATGATTGTCCTTATGTGCTTTAGCAGTTCAAAGCAGGTGTGAGGCCACATTTTTTAAAGAGCCTGAGAGAAAATCCTGTGTGCTCTGTTTGTGAAAAAAGGCTGACCTCCATTACAGCTGTACACCTGTCAATAGCTGTGGCATATTGTCTTTTTTTCCTCTAGTTTGTTCACTTGTCACTTCAAGCTCGAATGGTTGGCAAGGACAGTGTTGTCCACTTCACTGCACCCAAGATGACTCAATAAAATAAAATCAAGAATCTATTTATAATCAAAGGCAAGCTCCTCTATTCCTTAAACTGATTATAATTTAGAAGGCATTAAAATGAACTAAAAAGTGGTATGGGTGGCGACCGAAGGCGGAGACCTTGGCAGTCTGATCCTCGGCTGCAGAAGCTGGCTCTTGGGACGTGGAATTTCACCTCTCTGGTAGGGAAGGAGCCAGAGTTGGTGTGCCAGGTAGAGAGGTTCCGGCTAGAAATAGTCGGGCTCACTTGATGCACGGCTCTGGTTCTGGAACCAGTCTCCTTTAGAGGGGTTGGACACAGTTCCACCCTGGAGTTGACCTTGGTGAGAGGTGCTGAGCTGGGGTGGGCATACTTGTTGGTGCCTGTCGTGGCGGCAATCCTCGAACCCGCTAGTTGAAACTGGCGGTGCGGAGTGCTGTCAGGCTGAAGGAGTCCTATCGAGGCTTTTTAGCCTGTGGGACTCCAGAAGCAGATGATGGGTACTGGCAGTCCAAGTGGCATGCGGCTAGGGTGGTTGCTGAGGCAAAAACTCTTGGGACTTGGGAGGAGTTCAGAGAGGCCATGGAAAACAACTTCTGTACGCCTTTGAGGTGATTCTGGTCCACCATCCGGCGTCTCAGGGGGGGAAGAGGTACACCACCAACAGTGTTTACAGTGGGGAGGGTGTGCTGTTGACCTCAACTCGGGACATTGTGCTTTGGTGAGCAGAGTACTTTGAAGACCTCCTCAATCCCACTGGCACGTCTTCCACTGAGGAAGCGGAACCTGGGGACCTTGGGGCGGGCTCTCCAATCTCAGGTGCTGATGTGACCAAGGTGAATAAAAAACTCCTCGGTGGTAAGGCCCTGGGGGTGGATGAGATTCGCCCGGAGTTCCTTAAGGCTCTAGATGTTGAAGGGTTGTGTATGCTAATGCGACTCTGCAGCATTGCGTGGACATCGGGGGCAGCTCTACTGGATTGGCAGACCAGGGTGGTGGTCCCCCTATTCAAAAAGGGGGACTCTAGAGCAGTGGTCCCCAACCTTTATATCACAGCCGACAGGTCAACGCTTAGAAATTTTACTGTGGCCCGGGGGTGTGTCCTCTGCTGAGACTCACAAATTCAACAACACAGCTGCTCTGTTCTGCATATTTCTGCTGTTTTTTAAGGATAAATATTATTGTGAGAGCCAAGAGCAGCTCATTGTACACATATTTTGCGGCCTTCTATTTATATTTTTGGAATGGCGTCGACGAATACGTGCTACAAGCAAGAGAAGAGTTCTCGCCCACATCGTGTTGCTAAGCAACGCCCATCTGAACAGGTATGATTTTATAACTTTATACACCTTTGATACCAGCAAGAATGGCTTGTTAAGTTCGAAGAGACGTTTTGTTCCGTTTAAAGCGGACCAAAAGTAGCAGGAGTGAATACACCTGCATCTTTATGAACATACCTTTTGTCATGCTGCAGCACTCTTTGTTGTCCCATCGTCTGAGAATAACACTGTTTTGGGGCCATCCATTTTGGTCGCACATTTTGACATGCGCAGCTCAACAGACTTCGCTGCTCTGACGTCACTAGGAGTATAAAGGCTGAGATTCAAAGTTTCGGTGCCATTTCCCGCTGTCTCACAGGACAGCGTATAGGAGGCGCATATCTGGAGAAACAAAGCTCGCAGGCGAACTTTTGCTCCACAAGGCCATTCCCGGAAGAGCTTGAAAGCTGGAAATCTGTCTGATACGAGAAGATCAGAGGATTTATTTACCGATCGAAGACCACGCCACGCCCGGCGCAGGTGAAAACCTGTTCTATTTTCCAAGGAGTTGAGTTTTCCTCCTTGTGTGTGCAGTCGACTAACGGTTCTTCATCTTTTCCCCTCCTGGACGGACGAGAAGTTACCATTTTGTTTTCATAATATGATCACTGACTCGTGATCCCCGCATCCCCTCCTTTTTCTTCAGACCTGATCCATCCTCAACCGGTGAAGAGAAGAAATCCACGTCAAAGTAATTTCATTCTTTTTATATTAAACCGGATAGGTGCATTTAGAGGTCTGGGCAGGATGAGGCATAGTTAAGGTGATGTAGAATCACCAGTAGTTAATCTAAGGTATTAACTTGTTGCATGCAATACTGAAGTATTTTATGCTGAGCTGTGCTTTGATCGACCGCGCAAGTGCTGCTGAATTGTGCTTGTTTTGATTTGTCCGGCTGATCCCAAATCAGCCAGGAGTTAGAAGTTGGACTTTTAAAAGTTTTTCATTCAAAGCAACTGCGGTCTGTACCTCATGGTCTGACCCCTCTTTGTTCCAGTTTACTGCTGGAGATTTTCCACTGAGTTCCCGCTCAGAGTTTATGACTCTTTGTTAAAGACTTCAGCTGGTTGTGGCTAAAGGGGCGTGACCCCACCGTTTCATCAGCTGATCGCTGCAAGCATACATCAACACAACCGGAGGACGTCTCTTTCCATTTAAACCATATTTTGTCCATAAAACTGATGGTTTGATCTTCATAGACAATAAATGCACATATATTTTTCTCTTATTATTATTGTTAGGTAGACATTTTTATTCCCGTTTGTGTAGAATGGTGCTCGTTAGTTAGGTGAAGGTTTTTGGACCAGAATAATGTTATATCTGGATTATTTGGCTTCAATAAATCTTTATATATATATAATTAAGAGAAGCGTTGGTGTTTATTTCGTGCAAGAGTGATTTATCTGTCAAAACAAGGTCAAATACCCTCCATCTTCGGTGAAGTGGTTGAATAAACAGTAACAGTTTGTGGTTTTGGTTAATAATTAATAATTATTAAAGAGCTTTGAGCCCGTAATCACAGCACCAGAGGACATCTCTGATTTCTATTCGTAAGTGATGATTTTTTTGATTAAGAAATTAATATTTTCCAAATTATGATTTTAAATTATAATTCTTGATAAATATTAATTAATCATTAATCATAATTCTTACGACGGTCCCGGTCTTCATTTGCCGTACTCAGCACAAAACTCAGCTGTAATTTCTTCATCCACGGTTTAAAACTTTTTTTCGTGAAGCCATTGGGCTTAAAACTAATAATCCAACAATAGAAATTATTAAAAAAAAACACATACACGCTCAGCTGCATAATCCGTTCTGCCCTGTTTGAACTCGATGTGGATTGCCCATAACTAGAGGTTGGATGGGCCGAATTGCGGGGGGGGGCTAAGTTTAATTATTTCTTGTGAGGCCGGTACCAGTTGATCCACCGACCGGTACCCGGGGGATGGGGACCACTCCTCTAGAGTGTGTTCCAACTATAGAAGAGTCACACTCTTAAGCCTCCCTGGTAAGGTCTATTTGGGGGCTCTGGAGAGGAGGGTCAATCGAATAGTCGAACCTCAGATTCAGGAAGAGCAGTGTGGTTTTCGTCCTGGCCGTGGAACACTGGACCAGCTCTACACCCTCAGCATGGTCCTGGAGGGTGCATGGGAGTTTCCCCAACCAGTCTACATTTGCTTTGTGGACTTTATTTTCTGTGGGGGGGTACTCCGGGAGTATGGGTTACCAGACCCTTTGATGCGGGCTGTTTGACACTGGTCATACAGGGACCTGAGCTTGGTCCGCATTGCAGGCAGTAAGGCAAACTAGTTTCCGGTGAGGGTTGGACTCTGCCAAAGTTACCCTTTGTCACCGTTGTCATCTGTTCATAACTTTTATGGACAGAATTTCCAGGCGCAGCCAAGGGCCGGAGGGGTCTGGTTTGGGGACCAGTGTATTTCATCTCTTCTTTTTGCAGATGATGTGGTCCTGCTGCCCCCCCATCTAGCCAAGACCTATAGCATGCACTGGAGCAGTTCGCAGCCAAGTGTGAAGCGGCCGGGATGAGAATCAGTGCCTCCAAGCCTGAGTCCATGGTCTTGAGCCGGAAAAGGTTAGAGTGCCGTCTCCGGGTCGGGGGAGAGGTCCTGCTTCAAGTGGAGGAGTTCAAGTATCTTGGGGTCTTGTTCACAAATGAGGGAAAAATGGAGCGGGAGATCAATAGACAAAGTGGCGCTTTGTCAGCAGTGATGCGGGAGCTGTACAGGTCTGTCGTGGTGAAGAGAGAGCTGAGTCAAAAAGTGAAGCTCTCGATTTACCGTTCGGACTACGTTGCTACCCTTATCTATGGTCATGAGGTTTGGGTCATGACCGAAAGAATGAGATCACGGATACAAGCGGCTGAAATGAGTTTCCTCCGCAGGGTGTCTGGGCTCTCACTTAGAGATAGGGTGAGAAGCTCGGTCAGAGTAGAGCTGCTTCTTCTCCGCGTTGAGAGGAGCCAGAGGTGGCTAGGGCATCTGGTTAGGATGCATCCTGGACGCCTCCCTGGTGTTCCGGGCAGGTCCCACCAGGAGGAGGCCCAGGGGAAGACCCAGGACACCCTGCAGGGACTATGCAGCGTGTCCTGCAGCGTGTCCTGGGTCTTCCTCTGGGCCTCCTCCTGGTGGGACCTTAGGCTGCTGCCCCCGCGACCCGACCCTGGATAAGCGGAAGACAATGGATGGATGGATGGATGGATAAAACACCCGTGCAATGCCTTGGAATAGTTTTCATCCCCCTTGAGCTTTTTTCAAATTTCGTCACATTAAATTCCAAACTTCACTATATTTTACTGGGATTTTAGGTGATAAAATAACAAAGAAAGGTAAGGAAAGGAAAAGAAAAGAAAATTATATAGTTTTCAATGTTTTTACAAACAAAAATCAGTCAAATGTGGTGTGCACATGTGTTCAGCCCCTTTTAACCGGATGCCCCTAAATAAGATCCAGTGCAACCAGTTCACTAAGTGACCTTTAGATATCACTTATTAGTAAATGAATTTCACTTGTATGCAATGTAATCTCAGTATAAATCTAGATATTCTGTGAAGACTTCTGAGGTTTATTAGATAACATTTGTAACACCATGGAACACAGAAAACAAGAAACACAACAGACAGGTCTGCCAAAAAGTTATGGGGAGGTTTTTGAAAGAATATGGCAAAATTGACAAATCATAAAAGCAGACAAGAGGAACTCCAGAGGAACTGCAGAGATCCATTGCTCATGTGGGAGGACCTATTGACAAAGCATCAACTAGTGGTGCACTCTACATATCTGCCCTTTATGGAGGAGCTATTGAAAAAAATGATAAGGGATCCCAATTAAAGTTTGCATGTAGGGTTTACAGCAAATATGTGGAAGAAGATTTATAAAAAAGGGACACATGTATAATTTTCATTCCGCTTCACAATTATGAGCTAATTTGTGTTGATCCATCTTATGATACCCGCTATAAGATACAGTAAAAAATGTGGTTGTAATATGAAAAATGTGAAAGATGTGAATAGTTTTGCAAGGCTCTGTGGTTTGTAGAACTTAACAAATAATATTGACACATTTAAGTAACTTATCCAACAAGATTTCTTCCGAAATATTTCAATAGCTCAGCTGAAACCAACTGAATTCTGAGTAAGATATATTTTTGTGGCTGAGGCAATTTTCTTTTCAGAGAGAACTATTTCTCTAACAGCATGAATGACTGCTTTTCCTCCCTGTCGCTCCTATTTCAAGTTTTTTCCCCCTATTTTCAAGGACAACTGCCTACAGTGGGTTATTTAAGTGTTTGCCTTGGTTTCTAAGATGCTGTGTGTGCATCTGTGCATGCTTGTTCATGTGTGTGTGTGGACAGCCAAGTTTTATTTTCAATTTTGCTCTGTTTATCCAGCAGATTCGCTGCAATCTGTTGACAAAGAGGCAGCCATGACAGTGAGGGCAAATGTGGCAAAATTGCACAGAGGGCTGAAAGAAAAATGGAAATTGATGGCTGTCAGCTCTGAGCAACTCTTTATCTGGGCGTTGATCTACAGGGACAGAATGGCTGGGAATAAAAGTGTCTGCTCTGACCAAATTTCTCTTTTTGTCAAAACAACAAATATTGCATTTTTCTCAACAATTCAGAGTGCGTCATCCTGTTTTTATTTTTACTATTTCTTTTTATCAAGCCTATTTGTTCTGCAGTTGCTACAGTAATCACCACAGGTTTTGGCAATGGCCTCTTAAACAGGTACGTGCAGCCATTCACAAAACAGTATTTTCTAGCTTAATGAGGTTTTCCTGGGAAGTGGAGAAGGCAGTGTTGCAGCAAAGAGGTCTTCAGGCATTGAAAATATTGATTAGCTTCTTAGAGTGAAACAATAAACAGGTGCTGTCAGAGATAGGGAGTGCTTCTCAGCTCTCAGAGGCACCCTCAGTGATAAAAGGGGGCCATGGTTGAGAACTACACGATGGTGTCGAGTGAGAAGTTATGAGTCGTGGGAGATTCATACAAAATGGGGCAAATTTATGATGTCAAATTTATTACTGCACTTTAGTACGGTTTGAGGAAGTTTACTCTCTCTTACAACAGGCAGTTGGTGAGGAATTAACAGGCGTCAGAGATTATGTAGTTTAAAATTTCAGCTGCAATAGTAAATTTAAATGTATTTGCAGAGCTGTATCTCTCTCTGTTACTATAATTGTTGACTGTATACCAGTTGGGGACCTGCAACATTACTGCCAAGAGAAGGTTTACTCTTGCAGATGAAAGGCAATTCTGAGCTGCACTCCAGGTGCATCGAAGAGATACCTTGGCTTTATCAGGATTCAGCAGCAAGATGGCTAGATTGGCCTGGCAAAGAGTTATAAAGATTGTAAAACAAAAGCTTCAAATAGAGAATGAGTTAAAGAGTTTTATTTGATTTAAAATCCTCCACATGAATATTCTGCTACCCAAATAAAAATAGTGAGAATGAGTAAAAGTTTTACACAAAGTGGGTTGCACAAGTTTGCATTGTCAGGTCATAAAAATAGAATAATTTTGTGGATTTCAAATGCAGTATATGAAAGCAGCCAGCAAAATAAAATGTGCTCACATTTAGTGAGTGTCTGCCTCCTGACTGATATGCTTAGCATAATAAAAAGATTCTATTTTACACCATAATTTCTGTTTATGCACAAAAAGCACGCACTTTAAAAGCATAGACAGTCAGATTGTTTCCATAGCAGACTGTACTGTTTATATCTGTTATTAACGTATCTCTGGCTGATTAATTTTTTGTTAGATTTTTTTGTAAACATCCATTCCTGGCAGCTTAGGTGTACAGTCAACACATTCTTACACCCTACTCGTCATATATGGATACCTGGTCATGCTCCCTCTTGCAGTGTCGGTGGCATATTTGATCTGCAAAAGGGGGAAATAAGATACTTCCTCTTTTGCAGTGTTGACTTTACTAAAATAATGGGATGATATGGCATATGTGTTTCAGGCAGCAATTTGGATAGGGCACAACAATAATGTTTCAACAAAGATGACAAGATGGGGGGAAAAAATACAAGTGTAGGGCAGAAACCAACAAAAAGGAAACACCAAGGACAAAACTGTCAGTTTGGATTCTGTCTGAAGCTGCTACTAACCAACTTCAACCACTAGGTGCCGCCAGAGACCGTTCTCGGAGGGCACAGGTGTGGCTGATTGTGATGATCACCTGGGGAAGTATAAAGAGGATGGATTGCCAGTACATCGTCGCCTCAGTGTTTTTGCCGATGCGGTATTTCAACCTGGCCAGATTTATCTTGTCTGTTGCAAGTTACCTTTTTCTCGTGTACTAACTCTTGTCTTTGTTTAGAGCCTTGATTCCGCCTCCCTTCCTGAGGAACTTGAGATCATAACCTACCTGAACAGAGGAATAACCTGGACTACTTACCAGCTGGTAATCCGTCTGAGCCCCGCCTTGCCGAACGTGTCCGCCCTCCAACGCCCTCCAGCCTCGAGTCTCTAAAACCCTGGTGGACTAGAGCACAGCTATTCACAGGTCTGGACTCACCTCTCTCTCTCCCTGGTGGATCAGAACCCAACTAGGCCCGTACAACAGTCTGTTTACTTAAATTTATCCTGCAAGCCATTTCTCATCACTTCTCTCTGTTGCAGCTTCCAGTTCCAAGCAGCGGCTGTCGTTTTCCACACCACAGCCTGTTAATAAACAGTTCTCTGTTCTCTGGGTGTTTCTGTTTATGTGGGTCAGATCGGCCTTTAACATTATGACAGAACACTCAGGCCAACCGGACCCCACCAAGGCACTCCAGAGAACAGTGTCCGAACACAGTCATCAGATCCACTCTCATGGCGCGACCCTCCGTAACCTCCTTGAGCAGCAGCGGCAGACAAACCAGCAGCTCGAGCAGATGACAGCACTGTTTCAGCAGGCGCTTAGCCCCGGGCCCGCCCAACCTTCGGGGGGCGCTGCTGAACCTATCGCCACACGGCCCCTTCCGGGCTTTCGTGACGTAACTTCACCTAGTCCCAAAAAATTTTCAGGAGAAGTTGGCAGTTGTCACGGTTTCCTATTACAGTGCACCTTAGTCTTTAATCGCTCTCCCCACAGTTTTCCTTATGATGATAATAAGATTTCTTATGTCCTTGGGCTATTAACAGGCAAGGCACTTTGCTGGGCAGAGGCAAGGTTTTCGAACTGCAACCAGTTCAGATGTCCTTATGAGGACTTTATTAAGGAGTTGAAACTAATTTTTGATCTCGACATGGATCCATCCTGCGCCTTCTTTCTCCGCGTCATCTGCTCCCTCCGTCCCTGTGTCTAGTTCGGTCGAGACAGAGACCATGCAGTTAGGCAGAGCACGGCTTTCGCCTGATGAGAGGCAGCGCCGCAGAGACTCTAACAGTTGTTTTTACTATGGAGAATTGGATCACTTCATCTCCAACTGTCCCTCTCGGTTAAAAGGGAAGGTCCACCGGTATTAATGGGGCGACCGACGGACCCTGAATCCTGCTCAGAAGCCCGACTTGTCTTGCCTGCCACTATTTTTGCCACCACAAAATCCTTTAGTTTATCTGCCCTCATCGATTCTGGGTGTGAGCTCAGCTTCATTGATCAGGCCCTGGTGGATCTTAAGCACATTAAGACAGAGCCTTTGGCCACCCCTCGCGGGGTTTTGGCGCTGGATGGCCAGTCACTCCAGCTGATTACCCATAAGACCGAGCCCCTCGAGCTGGTGCTCTCAGGAAACCACCGGGAGCAAATTTCGTTTTTGGTTTTTCATTTGTCTGAGAACACCCTGGTGTTAGGATTTCCCTGGTTGCGGTCCCACAACCCTCACCTAAATTGAGCCGAGTTAAGGGTGGAGGCCTGGTCCCCGCAGTGTTTGTCTGCCTGCCTTCAGTCTGCCGTCCTCCCTTCTAAGATCCCTGCCGAGGAGGTTGGGCGGGTCGAGCCCCCTGACCTTCACTTGATTCCTTCCGACTATCACCACCTAAAGTTAATCTTTAGTAAGTCTTGTGCTTTGTCCCTTCCGGCCCACCGCCCGTATGACTGTTCCATAGATCTATTACCTGGGGCTCCATTACCATCCAGCCGGCTGTATAAGATCTCTGGTCCTGAGAGGGTGGTGATGGAGCAGTATATAGCTGACTCGTTAGCTGCCGGGATAATTCGCCCCTCATTGGAGCCGGTTTTTTCTTTGTTGGAAAGAAGGATGGTTCGTTGAGGCCGTGTATTGATTATCGGGGATTAAATGCAATAACTGTCAAAAACAAGTATCCACTTCCTCTCCTCTCCTCGCTGTTTGAACTGGTCCACGGAGCCACCGTGTTCACTAAGTTAAATCTTCGAAACGCGTTACATCTAGTTAGGATCCGCCTGGGAGATGAGTGGAAAACAGCCTTCAAGACGCCACTAGGACACTATAAGTACTTGGTCATGCCGTTTGGATTGTGCAACGCCCCTGCAGTGTTTCAAAGTTTAGTCAATGACGTTCTGAGAGATTACCTGAACCAGTTTGTGTTTGTTTATTTGGATGACATTTTAATTTACTCTAAAACACCGTCAGAGCACAAGCATCATGTCCGCCTAGTGCTGCAGCAGCTCCTGGAGAATCAGCTCTACGCTATTGTGGAGAAGTGTGAGTTCCATCAAACGTCCATCAGCTTTCTTGGTTTTGTTCTAGAGGGTGGACAGGTTCGTGCTGATCCCCAGAAGGTCTAAGCGGTGTTGGATTGGCCCACCCCTGAGACACGGAAGCAGTTACAGAGGTTCCTGGGCTTCGCTAACTTTTACCGAAGGTTCATCCACTGCTACAGCCAGACGGCGGCTCCCCTAACTGCCCTAACATCGACCAAGTCACCCTTCGCCTGGAGCCCGGAGGCGGAGGCCGCCTTCACCACGTTAAAGAACAGGTTTTTTCAAGTGCTGGTGCTCATCCACCCGGATCCTAATCGACAGTTCGTTGTGGAGGTGGATGCTTCTGATTCGGGAGTGGGGGCGGTCTTATCACAGTGCCAAGACCTGGACGGAAAGCTCCATCCTTGTGACTTCTTTTCGCGGCGTCTGTTCCCTGCTGAGAGAAATTACGACGTGGGTGACCGGGAGCTCCTCACCATCAAGCTGGCCCTGGAGGAGTGGCGGCACTGGCTGGAGCGCGCTGAGCATCCCGTGCTGGTATGGACAGATCATAAGAATTTATCTTCCATTCAGTCTGCTAAGTGCCTCAATTCTCGCCAGTCTTGTTGGTCGTTATTTTTTTTCCTGTTTTAACTTGTCTATTTCTTTTAGACCTGGCACCAAAAATGTCAAACCCGATGCCTTATCACGTCAGTTTGCCCCAGACGACTCTGAGAAGGAGGCAGCCCCAATCTTACCATCTAGCTGCAGGGTGGGGGCCGTGACCTGGGAAATCGAAGATTGGCGGCTCTCCTCTCGGACCCGGGGCTCTACTCTGGACCCGCTAACCCCACCTATGTTCCTGCCGCAGCACGCTCCCAGCTCATTAAATGGTTCCATTCTACAAGGTTCTCCGTCAATCCAGGCTCCAGTCGGACTGTTTCGGCAGTGGTTAGATGGTTTTGGTGGCCTACCCTCCACCGGGACATTAAGGACTATGTGAATGCCTGCCCTGTATGTGCACGAAGCAAACCCTCAAATTGTCCGCCTGCTGGTCTGTTGCAGCCCCTGGAGGTTCCCCGTCGACCCTGGTCTCACATAGCTCTGGATTTTGTAACCGGCTTACCCGCCTCCCAGGGGATGACAACAATCGAGACCGTAATCGACCAATTCTCCAAGGCCTGTCATCTGGTGGCGCTCAGGAAACTTCCATCCGCTGTCCAGACTGCGAAACTCCTTATCAAGCATGTTTTTCGCCTTCACGTCATCCCATCCGTCATCCTCTCTGATCGGGGGCCCCAATTCACCGCCCGGGTGTGCCGAGAGTTCTGCTCGGCACTGGGAGCCAAGGTCTTGCTAACCTCGGGTTACCACCCGCAGTCTAATGGCCAGGTCGAGAGGCTGAATCAGGAACTGGAGTCACCTCTGAGGTGTGTTACGTCGGCCAACCCGTCTGAATGGAGTGTCCACTTACCTTGGATAGAGTACTCTCAAAATTCTCATGTTTCCGCCGCTACAGGGCTGTCGCCTTTCCAAATAACCCTCGGATACCAGCCACCTTTGTTCCCCCTGGACGAAGAAGAAGTGGCTCCATGTCTGTGCAAGGCCACATCCGACGGTGCCACAGGGTCTGGAACCAGACCGTCAGAGCCCTTTAGAGGACTTCCAAGTTGAACAAGAGGTACGCAGACAGACGTCGGATGCCAGCTCCGGAGTACCGCCCGGGTCAGAAGGTGTGGCTGGCTGCCCGGGACATTCCCTTCAAGTCCCTTTCCAAAAAGTTATCTCCCTCGGTTCATTACCCTATAGAGTCTCTGGTTAGCCCCACGTCCCTCCGTCTCAGCTTACCTGCTAGTTTCCGTATTGATCCAGTATTCCACGTTTCTCAGCTGAAACCTGTCCATACCAGCACGCTTTGCCCTCCTCCTGAGCCCCCTCCTCCCGGCCGGGACTTCCAAGGCCATCCAGCCTACATGGTCTGCCGGATCGTGGCTGCCCGTCGCCGTGGTCGGGGCTGGCAGTATTTGGTCGACTGGGCTGGCTACAGTCCGGAGGATCGCTTGTGGGTTCCGAACTCCTTCATTCTGGACCCTTCGCTTCTCCGGGACTTCCACTCCTCTCGGGCTGGGTCTTCCGGGCCTGGCGGCCTTTGAGGGGGAGATGGTGTCGGAGTCTGGATTCTGTCTGAAGCTGCTACTAACCATCTTCAACCACTAGGTGCCGCCAGAGACCGTTCTCGGAGGAGAACCTGTCCACCCTCCGACGCCCTCCAGCCTCCAGTCTCTGAAACCCTGGTGGACTAGAGCGCAGCTATCCGCAGGTCTGGACTCACCTCTCTCTCTCCCTGGTGGATCAGAACCCAGCTAGGTCCGTACAACAATCTGTTTACTTTAATTTATCCTGCAAGCCATTTCTCATCACCTCTCTCTGTTGCAGCTTCCAGTTCCAAGCAGCGGCTGTTGTTTTCCACTCCACAGCCTGTTAATAAACTTCCTAAACGGTTCTCTGTTCTTTGGGTGTTTCTGTTTATGATGGTCAGCGTTTCACATTATGACGAAAACAAAACATAAAACTGAAGAAAAACAATAATATGATGATTATAAAATAATAATAATAATAATAATAATAATAATGTTTTATGGTCCAAATTAACAGTTATTATTATTACTAGTATTAGTATGACTATTAGCAGTACCAATAATGCTATCAGCTGAGTAACAAACATAACATTAACATGCCTGCCGAGGTTTCTGTAACATCACAGATTAGAGCCAGCCCAAGGTGTGACTGAAATTTCTCATCTGGGGAAACATTTTATACAAATCAACTATAAATAGATACTGTATGTATAAGCTGTTTGTCATTGGTTGCTTGTGAACTCAACATCAATTTTGTCCCCTGCTGTAAAATGTAGAATGCAAAGGGGAAAAAAAAGCAATCCAGCATGGACCGTGTAAACAGGATGTCTGTGGTGTTTCAGTGGATGGTAGGTTTAATTGGAGATGGGCCCATGGTTAAGACTCTATTCATTCTTGGGCCGACTCTGTCACTAACATCATTATTCACACCATAGTTATGATTGATCTGAATCACATTAATCACAGTAATCACAGTAATTTTTTTGACTACAAAACTCCTAAATAGCTTATTATGTAACTTAACAGTTGTGACATAAGAACCATAAGAGAGAATAAATAATGTGTGACTTTACAAAGCCAACGGCTTGCTGTGAACATTGTGCTGTTTAGTTATACAAGTTTGCATGTTATACACTGCTTTAGAGCTTACATTCTATTACCCCTCCGTGGCACCAGGCAAGGTGGTGTAAACTGCAGTAACAGTCAACTTATGGTAGGGCTAGCTGGTTTCTACAATGGGGGTGATGCTTGGAGATGTAACAACAATATTTAGACGTCAAATGCCACTGATTTGTTGTCAGTTTAGAAAAGATCATTTCCAACTCACCTTTTATGCATAACACTATATAGACCCTATTGGGATCCCATCCCCAACCCTTGTGTTCATTAATGCTGGGTCTTATACCTGTGCAGGACATTGCCAGTTTGACTGATGATTTTTGGGTTTATCTTTGAGGTTTTATGATGTAACATCCTGTGAATGAGCTTGTTGGTGGCGCTTAGGACAGTTTACTGTCAGACTGCTAAACAATACAAGTTATATGAAGGTGGTCTGCAGTAAACCTTCCTGCAATTGCTTTAAGTGCTTAAAGCTGTACTAAGCTCTGTCTGGATGCTATCGGACAGGATAGGATGGATATTATTGCCAGGTCGAATGGGGTCATATTTGGGTGTCATTTGCAAATGTGCACATCTTATAAAATGATAACACTAGCAAATAGCTCTTCATCAAAAGACCATAACTATGTATGCAATAAAGTAAATAAATGCCAAGCTTTTCTAAGGCAAAATTTTGGGTATTCACTCCAGTGAGTAATGCAACAATTCGTGATTGATTGTTCTACCTGGATTTAACAGAATTCCTAAAATAATAATAATAATAATAATTCCTTCTCACTAATGTTTTTTTGCTAATAGGTCCCCGTATCAGGGAGCTCTAAGAAAGAACATTGCCCTTCATGTCCATTTCACAATAAGGAGTTGCAGCTTAATAAAACTAGATGCACCATCGGGGTGAAAACCATGAAAATAAATTGGTCTCTGAGAGAGCTAAAGGCCAGGAGCCCAGTGGCCTTTAGCTTAGCCTTGGGGTATCTGTGCCACAAAGCCAGGTGGGGAGCATGTACATCACAACACGGTTTGAATGTTGCAATTAGCCAAATGTCATGAGTCACAAATCAGCCTTTTTAGGCAAGGTTACAGATAATCATATTGAAAAGGTTGTGCACCACATGTTGGGAAAATTTCATGAAATGTGACCACTCATGCTGAACCAGGGCTCTAAAAAAAGAGGGCAACCGATTCCCTCTCTTATGTTAATGTAGTAATTCCGCCTACTGTGTAATCAGTGGAAAATCTGACTGCTATGTACAGTATTTCGGAATATCCACCCTAATGAATGCAGTCAGCCACATTCTGTGAAACTGTGTTGCTTTGTTTGGGATTCTTAATGTTATTTATTTTTTTTCCAAAATATGCACTCAAGCTTTACAAGAGCAGTAATTACACAGCCAACATTTTCCTTCAATGTTTACTCTGAGATTTTTCTTGCATGCATTTATGGTACATCCTGTAAAAAAATAATGCAAGTGAATATGCTAAAATTAAATTACATGTAACACTGACAAATGTGTGTCATTTTCTTATGGAGCTTCAAAATTATTTTTGAGACATTACTTAAATCCGACTGGAAAATTTCCTTTGAATATGTAAGATTATCGACAAATATACCTAGCAGATCACCATTCTTAAAGGTGAAGTTGTCATTTTCCATCATTTAAGAAGAGGTTAAAGGCCAGGGTAAACTACAGAACACCAGTCCCAGGCCTGACCCATAACTTTTCCTTAAGTGTTTCAGTCTGAACAAGCAGCATAAATTTAATATTAAGAGTCGAAGCTTCCAAAAATCACATTGAGTTTTTATCACCATTACTGGAACTTTCAAAATAAAATAGAACCTACTTCCTGCCCAGCCAGGAACAGGAATAAGACGGGAGTAACAGCAGACTTCCCGTGATGTCACTGAATAAAAACCACACGTTCCAACAAATAGACCTCTTACACACAGGTCCCCTGCGGAGCTGAAAGGAGAGACAGTGCACATGCCTCCTTGCTGGCAAGCAGACATAACTCTTCAACCTGGATCCACAGTGAGTACGATCACATGCAACAAAGTTAAGTAATGATTTGCTGTTCGAGTATCCGGCATTTATTCATATAAAGGGTGCAATGAGACAAGCTTGACTTGGCTTTTCTTCTGAGGCCTCCAGAAGCAGCCCTAATCGAAGCAGATTTCACCCACGGCCTGGAAAAGAAAGCCGGGACCACATCGCACTCCTTCCTGTGTACACATCCAGGTAGCGAGAGCTTCCCCGCCGCATCGCGGCCACTCAAGGAGCCAAACATGCCTTTGTCGTACAGTTCGGGCAGGCCAGATAAAAGCCCTTCCCCACAGCTGCAAGCTAATCTTTTGTTAAACCCAGAAGTGGATGTTTCCCTCAACACTCAGGACAACTTCTTTCAGCAACTTTCAGCACGGTTCATGTAAGAGGTAGTGTTTGGGCAAAGAAGATCAGTTTAAAGTAAAATTATCTAAATAATGTTTGTTTAATGACATTTGTTTTTGTTTGTGTTGAGAAACTCAGCTGATGATGTGTTCTGTGTTGTGTTTTTAAAGTTAAGACAAACTTTATTTAAAGGGTGATTTTCAAACAGAAACTAACTACCTTTTTGGGTGAATGATCTTTAGCTGACTCAAAGTAGGCAAGCACATGTTCTTAGCTGTTAGCAGTTGGCTAACAAAAGAAACGTGTAGCTTATCATCAGAATCAAACATATACCCCTGAAATGCTACTAATAAAAGGGCTGAAATGCATAACCGTGGACGGCGCGTTAAATAAAGTTTGTCTTAACTTTAAAAAAACAAACACAGAACACATAAAGGCTGCAGGGTGTTGCAGTTGGTAGCACCGTTGCCTTGCAGCAAGAAGGTCCTGGGTTCGACTCTCGGCTGGGGGTCTTGCATGGAGTTTGCATGTTATCCCCGTGCATGCGTGGGTTTTCACCGGGTACTCCGGCCTCCTCCCACAGTCCAAAGACATGCCTGTTTGGTCTCTCTAAATTACCCTTAGGTGTGTGAATGAGTGTATGAATGATTGTTTGTGTGTTGCCCTGCAATGGACCAGCGACCTGTCCAGGATGTACCCCTTAAACTACCTCTTACGTGAACTGTGCTGAGGACAAGTTGTCCGGAGGACAACAAGAAGTTGAGAAAAGCATCCACAATGAACAAAGGGTTAACTTGCAGCCAACCTCCATAGCTGTGGGAAAGGGCAGCTCGTTCTGCCGGGCTGGCTGAGCTGCACGTTACTGCTGTAGCCACGGTGATGTGGTCCCGTTGTCCTTCCTTCAGACCGGGAAAAACTGCTCCACTCAGCGTGGTAGAGACAGGGTCTCTGCTGAGAACTGTCTGGAACACAGTTTGCTTCTGTAGACCTCAGAAAGAAAAGTCAAGCCACGCTTGCACCTTAATTACCCTGTTCATGAATGAATACTGCATACACAAACAGCAATTCATTCCTACTTAACTTGTGAACATATGATCGCGTGATCGCATGACACTCTTGGATCCAGTTTGAAGAGTTATGTCTGTTTTCCGGTAAAGAGACATTAGTGTGCTGTGTGTCTCTCCTTCCAGTTCCGCTGTGGACCTGCGTGGAATAGATCTGTTTGTTGCCGCACAGGGTTTTCATTCAAACAGTGACATCACGGGAAGTTCGTTGTTACTCCTGTTCCTGGCTGTGCTGGAAGTAGGTTAATGCGATTTATTTATCACAGGACAACCTTTAACAGACCAAAAGATTATTTAATAAACTATTAAAGTATTAATATCAAATATTAAATAATATATTCATATTCAGAATCACAACATTTGGCACCCCCGGGTGGGTGTTATTATGAACAGCTTGCACTGTACATAAATGAGAATGAATAATCTACAACTGCACATTATTGATGCACCGAGTGATGGTCTTAAAATCAGCTGTCACTGGTCACAATAGGACTTGAAACACTAGAGTTCTAACATCAGATGTCACCGATTATATTTAACAGAACATTATAACTCATGACATTCCTGGAGTTCACAGTTTTAGACTTTTGTCAAAGTTAATAACTCCAATAATGTTTGTTTAATGACATTTGTTACCTTACTCTCACTTTTTAGATCAGTTTTCAGACCTTTTATCTGATTCAGTGTTAAATACAGACAAAGTTATTATAGTGGGGGATTTTAACATTCATGTTGACACTGAAAGTGATAGCCTAAATATAGCCTTTAATGCTATCTTAGACTCAATTGGCTTTGCTCAAAACATTAACAAACCTACCCACCTTTGTCTTCATTCTCTGGACCTTGTGCTGACATATGGCATTGAGTGTAAATACATAACAATATTTTCTCATAAACCTGTCCTGTCTGACCATTTCTTAATAACCTTTGAGTTTAATTTAACCGAGTACTCCACACCTGAAAGAAAATTTCATTATAGTAGATCATTATCAGACGATTCTGTAACAACCTTTAAAGAATCTGTTCCACTTTTAATCTCCTCATTATCACTGAAAAGCACAGCGGAGGGCAATAATTCTGTTTCTGCCCCTTCACAAATTGATTCTCTTGTTCATAGTGTTACTTCATCATTGCGTGGTGCATTAGACAATGCAGCCCCCTTGAAAAAGAAGGTAATTATTCATAGGAGGCAGGCTCCTTTGTTTAATTTGGATCTGCGTACTTTAAAGCACAATGTTAGAAAATTGGAGAGAAAATGGCGCTCTACACAACTAGAGGATTCCTACTTAATCTGGAAAAAAAGCCTACTGTTGTATAAAAAGACACTTCGCCAAGCTAGAACAGCTTATTTCTCATCATTAATAGAAGAGAACAACAATAATCAAGTACAGTTGCTAAACTTACACAGAGTCATTGCTCTGTTGAGCCATCCATTCTCTTAGCTCTCAGCAGTCATGAGTTTATGGGATTCTTCTTAAATAAAATTGATTCTATTAAAAATAAAATCTTTGACATACTCCTGAAGATGATTACTTCATCCTCAGCAAGTGAGACAACATTGGAAATAACTGTAGTACCTGATCTGTGTTTGGACTGTTTTGATCCTGTGGAGCTTCCTGAGTTATCAGAAATATTAGCTTCATCTAAACCTTCAACTTGTATGTTAGACCCAATCCCAACCAAATTATTTAAGGAAGTGTTCCCTCTGATTACCAGCTGCATTTTAGATATGATTAATCTATCTTTAGTAAATGGATATGTACCACAGGCTTTTAAAATAGCTGTAATTAAACCTTTACTTAAGAAACCTTCGCTTGATTGAGATGACTTGAAAAATTACAGACCTATATCCAATCTTCCATTCTTATCTAAAATCATTGAGAACATAGTTGCTAATCAAATGTGTGAGCATTTACACAGCAATGACCTGTTTGAAGAGTTTCAGTCAGAGCTCATCATAGCACTGAAACAGCTCTGCTGAAAGTCACTAATGATATTCTTATGGCCTCAGATAATGGACTTGTGTCTGTACTGGTTCTGTTAGATCTCAGTGCTACATTTGATACAGTCGATCATAATATTCTCTTAAAAAGGCTGGAATATGCTGTAGGGATCAGGTGAACAGCGCTAGGCTGGTTTAAATCTTATCTGTCTGACAGATTCCAGTTTGTTCATGCAAATGATAAATCATCGTTAAACTCCAGGGTTAATTGTGGAGTACCACAGGGTTCAGTACTTGGGCCAATTATCTTTACTATATATATGCTTCCCATAGGTAAAATTATCAGGCAGCATAGGATAAATTTTCACTGTTACGCTGATGATACTCAGCTTTACTTATCCATAAATCCAGATGAACCCAACCAGTTAGATAGACTACAAGCATGTCTTGAAAATATAAAAACTTGGATGACTTTAAATTTTTTGCTTCTAAATTCAGACAAGAAGTTGTCGTCTTTGGACCGGAGTCTTTAAAAAAGAATGTGCTAAGTCAATCACTTAACCTGGATGGCATTATGTTGACCTCCGGTAATAAAGTAAAAAATCTTGGTATTACTTTTGACCAGGACATGTCATTTAAATCCCATATTAAACAGGTTTCTAGGATTTCCTTCTTTCACCTCCGGAACATTGCCAAAATTAGAAATATCCTATCCAGGAGTGACGCTAAAAAACTAGTCCATGCATTTGTTACTTCAAGGCTGGACTATTTTAATTCTTTACCATCAGGATGTCCACAAATTGCAGTTAAAAGCCTTCACCTGATTTAAAATGCTGCAGCAAGAGTTCTGATGAAAATTAAAAAGAGAGATCATATTTCTCCTATTTTAGCTTCCCTTCATTGGCTCCCTGTTAAATCCTGAATAGAATTTAAAATTCTCCTCCTCACATATGAACCCCTAATGATCTAGCTCCATCATACATCAGAGATCTGATTGTTCCATATGTTCTTAACCGGGCACTTCGTTCTCAGACTGCAGGTTTACTGGTGGTTTCTAGAGTCTCTAGTAGTAGAATGGGAGGCAGATCCTTTAGTTATCAGGCTCCCGGTTTTAGTCCGTGAGGCAGACACCGTGTCTACTTTTAAGGCTAGGCTTAAAACTTTCCTTTTTGATAAAGCTCATAGTTAGAGTGGCTTAGTTTATCAGGGAGGGAGCCTTCCTCCCTCCCTGTTGGATGGAGTACGGGGGAGTCAGGTTTAGCCTAAACCGGCTCAGTTATGGTTGAGGTGCAAACACACCCTCCATTTCTGCTACCTGTATGACCCCTTCTCTTTTCCAATGGTCATAATCAGTCTGACAGAGAGAGTTATCCCAATCCTTATGGTTTTTAGTATAACAATGACCATCTGACCATCATTGGGACCCTTTGTGGGGTGCCTTGAAACGACATTGTTGAAAATAAGCGCCGTTTAACTAAATAATCTGAACTGAAACTTTCTGTGTAGTTATGCTGCTATAGGCTTAGGCTGGTGGAGGACATAATGACCACTTTCACCCTCTTCGCTACATTCTCACACTACTCTCTAATTTTGCATTATTTGCTGTTATTTCAGCTTTTAACTTTGTTCTTTCTCTTTTCTCTTCCTAGAAGCTACACCTGGCCTGACTCTGTGTCTACCTGTGACACCTTTCTGGAGAGGGGCATCGTCCAAGCTTCTGCTGGCAACAACTTAATGCTCACCCTCTACCGATGACCCACATGGCCCTGTCTTTTAGTGTTTAACCTTTTCTCTCTCCTAGACATGGCGATTGACTGTGCTTTTACTGTGACTAACTCTATGTGCTCTCTTCAGACTCTAACGTTGAAAACTGGCTCAGAGTTTATCTGTTCTTTCTTTCTAGGTGAAACGACTAAAGGAGCTACATCCATTAACATTTAATGTTCCTTCCCATAGAAAGTACTCCTGGATCAGTGCTTCTTTGTTCTCTTTGTGTCTCTGCTCTGTTCTCTCTAACCCCCAGTCGGTCGTGGCAGATCGCCACTCACACTGAGCTTGGTTCTGCTGGAGGTTTCTTCCTGTTAAAAGGGAGTTTTTCCTCTCCACTGTCGCTACATGCATGCTCAGTATGAGGGATTGCTGCAAAGTCAACGCCAGTGACTGTCCACTGTCTCTACATGCTCATCCGGGAGGAGTGAATGCTGCAAGTCACTGACTGGATGCAATCTGCTGGGTTTCCTTAGACAGAAAAACTTTTTATCCAATTTGAATAAATAACTAACTCTGACTGCACTGTTCAATGGTTAGGACTAATTGCAATAAATCTACCTGATGTTTGTGAAGTGCCTTGAGACAACATGTGTTGTGAATTGGCGCTATATAAATAAAACTGAATTGAATTGAATTGAATTGAATAATATATCATTGCTAGTAACAATCAATTCCACTACATAGGCAAAATTTTAAGTGTTTTGACTCAGACTGGTTTCTTCTGTGTAAGCAATAGCTTGAGACTTGGTTTAACTTCACAGTTAACCTAACTGTCCAGACAGTTTGCTGCACATCTGTATCCAGAGGCTGTGTTTTGTGTAAGACCACAATTTGAAACTGAATTAATTTTGCAGTTAATTTTATGATCTGACCTAAGATATTTGATGCATGTATCCATTCAGGAACTTTATAGTTTTTTTATGTTTTAAAAGAACAGGATTTATTGCCAGATTAAATCCCAAATGTTTCCTTTGCATTCTAAAGCATAATCCACCCTGCCATATATTAAATTGGTTGAATGGTCAACTTTTGCCCCCGTTTATTCATACAAATGTTTCCAATATGCACTGCCTGGCCAAAAAAGAATTTGCCACCAAAAAAAAAGTCCACACACTCTAATATTTTGTTGGACCGCCTTTATCTTTGAATACAGCACGCATTCGCTGTGGCATTTTTTTGATAAGCTTCTGCAATGTCACAAGATTTATTTCCACCCAGTATTGCATCAATTTTTCACCAAGATCCTGCATTGATGATGGTAGAGTCTGACCACTGTGCAAAGCCTTCTCCAGCACATCCCAAAAATTCTCAATGGGGTTAAGGTCTGGACTCTGTGGTGGCCAATCCATGTGTGAGAATGATGTCTCATCCTCCCTGAACCACTCTTTACTATCCAAGCCCAATGAATCCTAGCATTGTCATCTTGGAATATGCCAGTGCCATTGGGGAAGAAACAATCCATTGATGGAATAACCCGGTCATTCAGTATATTCAGGTAGTCAGCTGACCTCATTCTTTGAACACATACTGTTGCTGAACCTAGACCTGACCAACTGCAGCAACTCCAGATCATAGCGCTGACCCCATAGGCTTTTACAGTAGGCACTAGGCATGATGGGTGCATCACTTCACCTGCCTCTCTTCTTATTCTGATGCTCAAATCACTCTGGAACTCAGTAAATTAGGACTCATCAGACCATATGACCTTCTTCAACTGCTTCAGAGTCCAATCTTTATGCTCCCTAGCAAACTGCCTTTTTTTTCTGGTTAGCTTTACTGATAAGTGGTTTTCTTAAGGCTACACAGCTGTTCAGTCCCAAGCCCTTGAGTTCCCTTCGCATTGTGTGTGTGGAAATGCTCTTACTTTCACTATTAAATATAGCCCGGAGTTCTACTGTTGTTTTTCTTTGATTTGATTTCACCAAACGTTTAAGTGATCGCTGATCACGATCATTCAGGATTTTTTTCCAGCCACATTTCTTCCTCAAAGACAGTGGGTCCCCACTATCCTTCTAGTTTTTAATAATACGTTGGACAATTCTTAACCCAATTTTGGTAGTTTCTGCAATCTCCTTAGATGTTTTCTCTGCTTGATGCATGTCAATGATTTGACCCTTCTGAAACAGACTGACATCTTTTCCACGACATGGTTGTTTAAGAAATGAGAAGGAATTCATTGCACCAGTTGGGGTTAAATAACTTGTTGCCAGCTGAAACATAATCCGCCCATGCAGTAATTATCCAATGGGAGGTTCGTACCTATTTGCTTAGTTAAATCCAGATGGCGACTTTTTTTTTTTGGCCAGGCAGTGTATGTACACTCAAGGATACATATATAGCTGGACATACATTTGTTGTGTGTTGTTGTTGTTGCTTTTAGCAATCTCTTAACTTTGTTTTGTAGTGTCTGCCAGAAAGATTGAATCACACTCTGTTATGAACTCTGCAAACACAGAGATGCAAAAGGTTGTTGTTGCTGATCTCATCTGTTTGTCTCCAGATGAGCGAGATGCTTTGAATCAGTTTGACCTTGTCGCATGTGATGAGAGGATTCAGGAGTTGGTTAACTTTATCAAATATCCGACTAGAGAGGCTCTGATTTCAGATGTTCTTTGTCAGCGTACCATGTTGTATCAGGAGAAGGCACAACTGGAAGCTCAAAGATATTTTCAGTTACAGACTGATCATCAGATGACCATTTGAAGAGAGAATGCTGTGAAGCTTGGGCTCTCAAGAGCTGAGGAGAGGACAGAGAAAGCTGAAACAGAGTATGAGGACCTAAAGGCTCATGCTGTCATAAAAGTTGCATCCCAAAAGGGGGAACAGACCCCCACCTGAATTGCATTTTCACTCACAGCAGCTGCAGTGGTCACAGCAGGAGGCAGACTCAGACAACAGGCATCCAGTGCCTACAGAGTCTCACCTTCCTAAAAGTAGTCCAAGAGTTGAGCTTACTTCCACTGACCCTAACAGAAGTGTTGGAAGTCAGATGTCTTCTGTTCTGCGAAATCCCATTGCAGTGGACAACCACCAAGATGACCTAGTGCCGGACTCAGCATGTGCAAGTGGTCCACTTGGGTGGAAGGAGCAGCCTTCCAAACGGATCTGCACCCCTCTCCCTTCTGACTCTGTGTCGACCCCTAGGGGCCAGGAGAGACACACATGGTTCTCAGGTGACTCAATCCAACCCGACCCACCACCACATGCACAAGTCCACTTATTAGAAAGCTCTCATTTAAATCATGAGAAAACTTGTTTTCTTCCCCAGAGGTTAGATCATGATCTTCCACTATTTCATGAACTTAACCAGCTTGACTTCTCAGGTGGACATAGTCCACCTTGGGAGCACGGTGTCTGTTTTTTTTTTAAGCAGCTTGAGTCCCTTCCTAAGAACATAGAGGTTTTTGATCCAGGTAGTCAGGAGTCAAATATTGATGCTTGAGGTTGAACATTGTCTTCTTGACTTGTGTTTTCCTTCTTCTCGTGAGAAGCTGAGGCTTCTTTGGAAAACATTTCATTTCAGCCTACACCTTTTATTTCTGCTTGAAGCTACAGTTATGTGTTACCCTGGGTTTTCTATTAACAAACAGAGAATCAAATGACTATACAATATGCTACAGACACAAAAACACAAAACAGGCTTCAACTCCTGTAAGGTTTGACTTATATTTATTGAGCTATTAGATGCACCAAGGTTATTTTTCACCCTATAATCTGAAAGTGAATCTACACATCACACAAGTAAAGAATTATGGGATCCTGTGACCCATGAGCAAATTCCCTATTGATACCAAAGACACTGGTGCAATAAAGAGCCACAAGGATTGACATGTAGCTTGTAAGGCTATTTTGTGGTTTTGTCTTGTTATTTACCTAATGACTAAGCATCTTCTGCCAAGAAAGGGATTTTGGTGCTTTGGGTGTGCATTTTCATCAAATTTTTAAGTCAAACCTGCCATGGTGAATGTTTGACTTAAAACCTGAAGCAGCAATAGAAGCAATGCACTGAACCACTGAGTGGTTAACATATTTATTGCGGTCTAAAGAGTTGAATAGACTTCTCTGTAAACTCTCCCCACTGCTTGGGTGTCAGTTTGACAGGGGTTGGTCACCTAACATATAAAAAGAGACTCAGCTTTATCGATATCTTCCTCACAGTATTACGTGTTGTTGTTACTTGCATCATTATAGAGTCTAAGTCTTGCCTCATATGCTGAAATTACACTTCCACTGCTCCAGACCTTCAGATGAGTGTGTTTGGCCATTGTCGGCTTGCATTACATCTGCACAATCAGTAAAAACATATATTAATGGACAAACTCTGTCATTTAGATTGTTTAGTTTATACAGTTAACTAGTCTCATATTTTGAACACAAAACTGAACATTGACCTAACCATATAGGCAATCCCAGATACACACAGGAGACACTTTGAATTGATGGGTTTTTGGCAGTTCTTTTTTGCAATGAAATTCCCATCACTAGGAAGCAGTAAACATAAGATCCCTGAATTCCATTAATTTTTAAATGCCCTGGGGGGCCATCTTTAAGCTTCCTTGAAAGTCTAGTAATGCACTAGCCTAACCTGTAGGAGGTTTTCTCGAAGCCACACATCTGTTGTTAATTTTTCAAAAGTTATTCCACCAAACTTTTGAGAATATCACGACTAAGACTGAGGACCCAAAACTTCAGCCAGACACAAGTAAAAGTTAAGGATTTTATTTAGATCCAGGAGCAATCGCACCGGTAACCACCAATACGCCGCCAGGAATAACTAGGGATGGGAAAAAGGGGGGATTAGAGGCTGGAGGCAAATCAGATAACACTGAAAAATCAGCAAAGCCACTAACCTTCTCTGATCTGTGTGAGAGTGTGGACAAGGAAATGGCGCCCCGAGGGAGAACGGCTGATCCAGAGAGCCGTACAGATTGCCCCCGTGCGAGGCAGGCAGCTGCTTGATGTCGGATTGCCGACTGATCCAAAAGAGCCCGAACTGAATATCCGTGTGAGGCGGGCAGCTTGTTTGATGTCGGATTGCCGACAGATCCAGAGCTTGGACTTCCAGGCAGAGAGACGAGACAGGCAGGTTCAGACAGACGTTTCTGAGGGTTGGGAAAGGGGCCAAAAATCCGGGGCAGAAACAGAGTCAAGATCCGGGCTAGAGGCGTCCGTAATGGGGCGGAAAAAAGGAAAAATCCGAGAAACAAGACTTGGTCGGGAAACGAGGTCAGGCAGGTAATAACGCTGGACATCTACTTGCTGTGAGGCTTTAAAAAAATCTGGCACTGTCTGCCTGTCAGAGGCTGTATTTAACTGCAGTTAAACAGGTGTGAGGCATGAAGGTGATTACGCTGCAGCAGAGCAGCAGGCCAGTGAAGCAGGTGCGTTGATTGCATGCAGGGGAACAGGGCAGAGTGGAACCAAGCAGGCAGACGGGCCAGAACAAAAACAGTACCCCCCCCCTTTAAATTTCCGGCCCCAGAGGGCCCAGGCTGATCAGGATGGAGGGGGTAAAACCCCGGATGAGGGTCTTGTCCAGGATGAACCGTCCGGGAATCCAGGACCGCTCTTCGGGACCGTAGCCCTCCCAATCCACCAGGTAGTGAAAACCACGACCCCGTCGCCTAAGACGGAGAATGCGGGGGACAGTGTAGACAGGTCCCCCCACCAGGAACCGGGCGGGGGGGGGGGCCCGGAGGGGGGGCCCAGAGGGGTTTCACATAGGGTTTGATGCGAGACACATGAAAAGTAGGGTGAACCCTCATGGACAAAAGGTAACTGGAGGCGAACAGCTACTGGGTTTTAAAACCTTGGTTTGGGAAAAGGGCCCAACAAAGCGAGGTGCCAACTTGCGGGATTCCCCCCGTAGGGGGAAGGTCCTTGGAAGAAAACCAGACCTTCTGGCCCCTTGGTAGTCTGGTGCGGGTGTTCGCCGGCGATTGGCCGCCGGGACGAAACCTCCGACATCCTGATCAAGGATTCTCTAGCCCTCCTCCAGACCCGCTAGCACCTTAAGGCCGCAGCATGAGCCGGGGGAGGGTCCTCAGCCTCCTTTTCTCCTGGACGGTGAACAATGGCGGCTGAAACCCAAAACACAACATGGAAAGGGAAAGACCAGTAGCACTAGTTGGAAGGGTATTCAAAGCTTTTCCCACCCAAGGTAAAATTTGAGACCAAGTAGTGGGGTCAGACTCACAGAAAAATGGGGAGCTTGGTCTCCACTTCTTTTTATCCTTTTGGCTGGCCATCGGACTGCGGATAGAAATCCAGACGACAGACTAATGGAAATCCCCAGCATGGAGCAAAAACTCCTTCCAGAACGAGAGACAAACTGTGGTCCTCTGTCAGACACTATGTCAGTGGGAAACCATGGAGACGGAACACCCCTCTCGTGCCAAGACCCCCCCCCTCTTTAGCCTGAAAGGCATCTTCTCCAGGGGAAACCAGATGGACCACTTGGAGAACCTGTCGACAATGGTTAGCAGGACCGTGAAACCATTAGAGGTAGGCAAAACCTGTCACAAAATCCATGGCGATGTGGCCCAAAGGACGGGATGGAATCGGCAAAGGCAGAAACAACCCCAGCGGGCGGGCGGCGTGAAGACTTAGCCTGACAGCATTGGGGAACGGGCGGTGACATAATCCGTAACATCCTTGGTCAATGAAGATCACCAGAAGTGGGTCCGAACCCACCTCAGTGTCCTGCTGACTCCGGGGGACAAACAAGGCGAAAGTTGGGGCAAAAACCCCAGTACCTTGGGGCCGAAAACTTCCGGGACAAAAGCACCGGTCAGGAGGACATGAAGCCGGAGTAGGAAGATCCTTGGCCATTCCTGATTCCTCCTTCAAGCTCCAACATAGTCAAGGACAGCCTGACGGACTCCGGAGTATGAACTCATCCTTGCCACTAGTCACCCTCGGGAGACTCTTGCATCCGGACAGGGCATCTTTTTGCCGTTCTTGATTCCGGGTCTGAAAGACATCGTGAAGTTAAATCGTCCAAAAAATAGAGCCCACCTGGCCCCTGCGGGGTTAAAGGGCTTTTTAGCCGTTCCCAGATACTCCAGGTTTTTATGGTCCATCCAGACGAGAAACGGTTTTTCCTTGGCCCCCCCCACCAATGCCTCCATTCCTCTAGGGCCCCCTTGACGGCCCCAGGAGTTCTCGGTTCCCCACATTATTTTGTGCTCCGCCTAGATAAGGTCCTGGAAAAAAAAGGCACAGGGATGAACACGACCGGGGCTCCTCTGACTCAGGACCGGGGGATCCCCGTGCTAGAGGCATCAACCTCCATAATAAATTTGTCTCCTCGGGGGGGGACCGTAGAACAGGAGCCGAAGCGAATAGAGTCTTGAGCCTAACAAAGGCTTTCTCGGCTACCTCATCCCAAACAAAACCTTCCCTTCTGGGGGAGTGAGGGCGTTAAAGGGGTTGCTGCAACCTGGCTGTAGTTCCCGGATGAAGCGTCGGTAGAAATTTGCAAACCCAGAAACCTCTGAAACTGCTTACAGTCTGCAGGAGAAGGCCACCCCCCACCACAGCTTTAACCTTAGAAGGTCCACGATACTTGGTTAGGGGGATGATGAACCCAAAAACAGGGGTTTTGGTGGTGGGAAAATTACACTTCTCCGCTTTGACAAATAAGGGGTTTTTGGAGAAGGCGGAGGAGGACAGATCGAACATGACTCCTAGGGTTTCTCAAGGTCTTGAGAATAGATCAGGATATGTCGAGGTAAATGAAAACAAACTGACCCACCATGTCCCTCAGCACGTCATTTCCAAAGACTGGAAAACTGCAGGTGCATTGGTTTTAATCCAAAAGGCATGACTAGGTATTCATAATGACCAGTGGGGGTTAAAGGCGGGTTTTTCCCCTCATCCCCCTCCCTAATCCGGACCAGATGGTAAGCATTTCGTAAGTCTAGCTTGGTAAAATCTTTGGTCCCTGTATGTGGTCAAGGCAGTATTCATAAAGGAAGAGGGTAACGATTCTTGACTGTGATTTTAGACCCCTAAAAAAATACATGGTCTTAGGGACCCATCTTTCTTCCCCACAAAAAAAAAAAAAAAAAGCGGCCCCGCAGGAGAGGACGAGTGTCTGATAATCCCCACTTTAAGGGAATCCCCACATATCTTCTCATTGCTTGCTGTTCAGGCCCAGACAGGGGAATAGAGACGTCCCCTGGGGGGGATGTACCAGGAAGGAGGTCGATAGCGCAGTCAAAAGGGCTGTGAGGTAGGAGAGTGGTAGCCCGAGACTTGTTAAAACCTCTCTCAGAGAGTGATTTTCGGGGGGAAACTTGGACATTTTGGGTAAGTCTCCTCAATGGGATTTTCCGGAGCAACATGAGTACTGGCTGAGGAAAAAAGTAGCGGAAAAGTCCTAGCCCACCAAAATTTTCGTTGGGGTTCCCCAATCTATTTGGGGGTTTGTGTTTCGTGACCATGAGGCTCCCAAAACAATAGGCGAATTGGAGAGTTAATAACCATGAACGAAGTCTCCTCCTGATGATTGCCACCTAGAGTCAGACTGACCTTCTCCGTCCGCAAAAAAAACTTGTTCATGCTGTGCCATCCAGGGCCAAACCTTATGGGGGCGGACATCGGGAAGAGTCTTTTTGCCGTGGCCTTTGGTGAATGTTTCGTCCATAAACTCTGTGTCGGCCCCAGAATCAATAAACACGAAACCTGATGAGTAGCAGAGGAGACAGCCATATTAGCAGGGAAAGTACATGAGGGAGACAGACAGGTTACAGCTCAATAGAGTTTTTCCCCACTCTATTGAGCCTGTACTTTTACTGGACACTTAGAGGCAATGTGGCCCCGACCCCCACATAAAACACAAAATTAAATTGTCTTCGACGGGAACGCTCCTCCAAATAATCTTAGTCCTCCCCAGTTGCATGGGGTTCAGAATCAGACGGTGTTTTTGGGGAGGAATGACTCATGGCCTCGGGCGGTGAACAGAGTCGCGGGTTAGGGAGGTCCGAACCTCTCTGTGGCGTCTCTCCCTTCTTCTCTCACAAGGCCGGAGATCAATACGAGCGGGCCAGGTCCTCCAGATCTGAAAAAGATGTAGGATAATCCCTGGTAGCCAACTCGTCCTTAATTTTTCGTTTTAACCCCTGCATGAAGGCATCCATCAGAGCCTGCTCATTCCAGCAACTGTCGGCTGCCAAAAAGAAGTCGATGATGAATGAAGTAACAGTCCTCTTCCCTGCTTAAAGACAGCAAACGCCTGGCAGCCTCACGATGGGGAGAACGGGATCAAACACCCTGATAAGTTCCTTGGCGAAAAAGGCATAGGAAAAACACAGGCCACTGAGTTATTTTGCCATTCAGCAGTGCCCCCCTTTTTGCTTTGCCCGGACAACAAAGAGATCACATAGGCCCCCTGGAACGCTCTGTAGGAAAAGAGGAGGGGTTGCAGTCAAATGTATCTCACATTGTGTCAGGAAGGCACGACAATGATCAGATTCTCCCTTTAAATAGTTTGGAGGAGTTAATCTAGGCTCCTTAACTATAGCAGGGGGGTGCAGGCAGACTAGTGGAAAAGGAGGTGAGGAAACTTTGGCTAACACCTGGAGACATGGTACGTAGCATGGAGATAATCTCACTCATGCCGGGAACAAGACGGAAAAAGGAATTCTCAACACTAGCGCGCCTTGTTGTGCTGGCAATGGGTCCATTTTTATGGCCAGATTTTTCTATCACGACTAAGACTGAGGACCAAAACTTCAGCCAGACACAAGTAAAAGTTAAGGATTTTATTTTAGATCCAGGAGCAATCGCACGGTAAAACCCCCAAAACCCCCGCCAGGAATAACTAGGGATAGAGAAGAGGATTGTCCGGTTTGCATTACATCTGCACAATCGTAAAAACTTTTAATGGACAAACCTTCTTTAATTTTGTTTTAGTTTTATCAGTTAACTAGTCTCATATTTTGAACACAAAAAGACTTGACCTAACCATATAGGCAATCCCAGATACACACAGGAGACACTTTGAATTGATGGGTTTTTGGGCAGTTCTTTTTGCAAAAAAATTCCCCCATCACTAGGAAGCGTAAACTAAAATCCCTGAATTCCATTAATTTTTAAATGCCCTGGGGGGCCATCTTTTTAAGCTTCCTTGAAAGTCTAGTAATGCACTAGCCTAAAACCTGTAGGAGGTTTTCCTCGAAGCCACACATCTGTTGTTTAATTTTTTCAAAAGTTATTCCCCAAACTTTTTAAATATCCACTAAGACTGAGGACCCAAAAACTTCAGCCAAAACAAAAAGTTAAGGGTTTTATTTAGATCCAGGGGGCAATCGCACCGTAAACCCCCAATACGCCGCCAGGAATAACTAGGGATAGAGAAAAGGATTTAGAGGTGAGGGAAATCAGATAAAAACCTGATAAATCAGCAAAGCCACTAACCCTTCTCTGATCTTGTGTGAGAGTGTGGACAAGGAAATGGCTGCTCCGAGGGAGAACGGCTGATCCAGAGAGCCGTACAGATTTTTCCGTGCGAGGCAGGCAGCTGCTTGATGTCCCGGTTGCCCGACTGATCCAAAAGGGCCGAACTGAATATCCGTGTAGGGGGGCAGCTTTTTTGATGTCGGATTGCCGACAGATCCAGAGCTTGGACTTCAGGGGGAAGACGAGACAGGCAGGTTCAGACAGACAGATCTGAGGGTTAGGCAGAGGCATAAATCCGAGGGCAGAAACAGAGTTGAGGTCAGGAAAAGGTCAGGCAGGTAATAACGCTGGACATCTACTTGCTGTGAGGCTTTCAAAAATCTGGCACCGTCTGCCTGTCAGAGGCTGTATTTAACTGCAGTTCAACAGGTGTGAGGCATGAAGGTGATTACGCTGCAGCAGAGCAGCAGGCCAGTGAAGCAGGTGCGTTGATTGCATGCAGGGGAACAGGGCAGAGTGGAACCAAGCAGGCAGACGGGCCAGAATCATAACAGAGAGAGAGACATTTAAATACCATTCTTATAACATTTCATTGTCCAATGTGATAGTTTTCTGTGGTCCTTCTACATGTTCTACTAGTTAATGTCCTACTTTCAACTTGAAACCAGATTGTGCTCAAATCAGATGTAGCGTTATACCAGCTCCAAGCTCAGAGTTTCAAGACAAATCAAATCCACCATAATCATTGGTGTGATATTCCAATGAGTGCTTCTTCTGTTTGCTTATTTAGATTATTTTAACTTCTATAGCTTAATTAGTGTTTATACAATAAAAAAGTAATACTATTAACAGGAGTTATATTTCAATTTCTAAAAGAAAGAACATTTACATGTGTTTTTTGTGGTTTCCCGTGTAGCCTGAAGAACTAAAACAGTCAAATTGTTCTCTAAGGGCTGAAAAAGCATCTCAGCTATAATTTTGTTACAGTAAACTGATTTTTCATTGAACCACAACCACAACAACCCACAAAGTAAGCACACCATTTATGACCAGGACATTAAGGAACAGCTTTATAAGGAACAGGCATAGCAATATGTGTGCAGGCAGAGTCCTGTAATTGGGCTCTGTGGGCTGGGCTATTTGTTCCTGTTTTTCCATTAAATGCCCATGGACTACAAGCTGGGCAAAATAGATGAAACTAGTATGGCATTTGTTGATCGGGAACCAGAGAAGCTGGATATAAAACTTAAATGGTAAAATGCACTTTGAACCCATATGTACAACATCTGCAGACTGGCCTAATCCCTGTACATACATAACAAGATACAATGCTTTTCCACATTTCACAAAGCGGCAATTGAATGATTTGTGGATATGCTGCCCAATGCTGCAAGCAAAAACTAATTCATCTTTATGGCACATGAAGTCATGTGGTCCAGCAATGATAATGGCAGAACAAAGTTAAATCTGAAATTGTGCAAATTTCTTTCTATCACAGACAAAGTTTCATACCTAAACATAAAACACCCTCCACACTTATTGGCACCTATATGCAGTAGCATGATCTCACACAAAAATTATATCTACCCAGTAGGGGAAACTGAACAATCAACACTATATAGTTCAAAATTTCTATGTGTAACACAATCATTAAAACATATTTTCCCAATACTTGCTCCTCGTCTATAACACTTCATGTTTTGAGCATACAAAGAGATATTATGATCATTGCTCATAAAATCTACAAAGACCATTCTTTCTAACAGTCTGTCTAGATCATCTCTAGAGTCCTCAGTCCACTCCTGTGCTCTGTTCCCTTCAGCTCGTTCCACAGCTTTGCTGCAGGATTTAGGTCTGGTAGCTGAAATGGTCATGGAAGAAGGTTGTTTTTATATTGTGTCAGGTGATCAGTTTCTGTGTATATTTTATCATATGTTTCAGTTTAATATCCTCTTGAATGAGCCAGTGACAACTCAATTTCTTTTACTGGTTGAGCCCAATAGATTTGTATGTACTAATGAGTTCATGATGCCATGATCTCTAACAAGGTTCCTAGGGCCTTTGAAAGAAAAACAGAACCACTGCATCATAGAGCCTCCACCATACCTCAAAGTTAACATGATCCTCTTTTGAAGATTTTTTTTTCTTTAATCTAAAATGTTTGTTCCAGTGCTAATTAAATTCCCAATAGCATTTAGCAAACATTACACATTTACATTTGTAATAGTATAGAAGAGAAGTCTTTTTATCAGGCATGCCTCTCAAACAATTAGTGTCTAATGGACGTCATGGAGACTTGGTCATGCCAAGATGACAATCTTTGAGGCAGTGAACTTAGAAGATTTTTTTTACCTCCCATATTATCCTGCTTATGGGGGGACAAAAAGAAAAGAGATTTCTCAACAGCAATATTTTGGGAGGGACGCAAAAGGAAATCCACACATCACCAGAGGGTAATTATTACCATCTGAATAAGAATTGGTACATATCCGATCAAGTAGCCAAAATAGTATTGACAGTTTGAGGGCTTTTGCTGTTTTTCGCTCTCTTTCTTTCTCTATCTGCTTGTTGGGACCCAGCCATGGGTAACAACATTAAAGGCCAGTAAGAACTTTTCTGGAACTTTCAAAATAAATTGCATTAACCTACTTGCAGCACAGCCAGGAACAGGAACAAGAAGGGAGTAACAGCGGACTTCCCATGACGTCACTGTTTGAATAACAACCCTGCGTTTCAACAAACAGATCTCTTTCCATGCGGATTCCAAATGGGAACCGATCAGCAAAGGCACCAAGCAGAGTTATGTCTTACAAGCAGACATAACTCTTCAGACTGGATCCAAGAGTGTCATACGATCACGCGATCATATGCAACAAAGTTAAGTAATGATTTGCTGTTTGAGTATCCAGCATTCATTCATATGAAGTGTGTAATGAGAAAAGCGTGACTTGACTTTTCTTCTGAGGCCTCCAGAAGCAGCCCTAATTGAAGCGGATTTCCTCCATGGCCTGAAAAGAAGGCCGGGACAATACCGCACGTCTTCCTGTGTACACATCCAGGTAGCGAGAGCTACCCCGCTGCATCGTGGCCACTCAAGGAGCCAAACATGCCTTTGTCGTATGGTTCGGCCAGGCCAGATAAAAGCCCTTCCCCACAGCTAAAGAGTTTAACTGCAAGCTAATCTTTTGTTAAACCCAGACGTGGATGTTTTCCTCAATGCCCAGGACAACTTCTCCTCAGCACGGTTCACATAAGAGGTAGTGTTTGGGCAGAGAAGATTAGCTTAGAGTTAAATAATCTAAATAATGTCCGTTTAATGACGTTTGTTTTTGTTTGTGTTGAGAAACTCAGTTAATGATGTGTTCTGTGTTGTGTTTTTAAAGTTAAGACAAACTTTATTTAAAGGGTGGTTTTTAAATACAGCAGATTGTCCATAATTCCCATCCACGCTTATGCATTTCAAACCTTTTATTAGTGGTATTTTAAAGGTATGTGTTTGATTCTGGTAACCAGCTATAAGCTTCTTTTGTTAGCTCCAACCGCTAACGGCTAGGAACACGTGCTCGCCCACTTTATGAGTGAGCTGAAGATCAGAGTAATATTTCCTTAAACATTATTTTACTAAATGTGATAACTAAGTAAACATCAATAAGACCCATTTATCCAAAAGGTTTGGTTCTTATTCAAAATAATATTTACATAAATATTATTTTAATGAATAAAGGCAGCTAATTAAACACCTTTAAGACTCATTTATCTAGAAAGGTTTGGTTCTTATTCAAAATAATATTATAATATTTCCTTAAATATTATTTTAATATTTCCTTAATAATATTTCTTTTAATATTATTTTAATAAATACAGACAGCTAATTAAACACCGTTGAGAATTAGTCATCCAGAAGGTTGATTTTATTCAGCAAATCATTCTTTAAAATGTTACCCTATTAAAATTATGTTTTATTTGATCTTGCATTGTGAAGGTATACCAATTATTGCCTTTTGTGGAAAATTCTTTTTAATGCTCTGACCTTCTTTTTACCCCTCTCACCTATGACCTCTGTGTTTGGTTACTTAGAGGAGATGGGTTCTAAATTCATTATCAGGAGAGTTTATGGTTAACACTCCCGGGAAGTGTTATACCCCAAGGGTTTGGTATATGGCCCGGGCCCTCATAAATAACTTTTTTAAACCCCCTGCCCCGGGAAAGGGTTTTCTAGGGGCTATTTTTCCCAAAGCCCCTTTTAATTTGAGAAAACACCCAAAATACGGGTATAAATACTGCCCTTGTAAAATTCCCTGCCCCCGGGGCTCTGCTTCTTGATCCCCCTCAGTGACAGGGTCCTTAAAAACGCTGTGGGCCCCCTTTTAAAATTAAACTTAAAAAAAGACAAAGCCCCGGTTCTTTCTCTTGTTAATGAGTTGCCCTCTCTCCCACTTTGATTAGAAAAATCCACAAAAATGCCAAAAGTTAGTTCCCCAAGACTAAACTAAAAAAGCCCTTTTCCCCTTTTATTCTTTCTTTTTACTTGGTGGTTTAGTTGGGTTTTTTTTAGCATAGTAAAAATTTTTTTGATTAAAAATATGGTTGACTTTGAGTTGATTTTTTTTTTTGGTTCTTGTTTTTTTAAGAAATTGTGTGTCCCCCCAGAGGTTTGCTGTTCAATAATGCCAGACCCTTGGTTTCATCTCTTTTCAATTTTTGCCCCAATCCCAACCCCCTTTAATTGGGGCCTTGGGTCCTGCTCACGGGCACCCTTTAAAACAGCCCCGGAAAATATTTTTTTAATAAAATATTAAAGTATTAATATTAAATAATATTTTCATATTCATAATCACGACATGGGCTGGGTCCTGGGTTGCTGGCTGTAGACTAGCTTCGTTTGGGCCCCGCCCCCGGGGTTCTACCGGTTTGCACCAGTTTTGGGGGGGGGTTTGGGGGGTACCCTGCGTGTGGGCCCTTTGGGCCCCGCCGGGGAAGGAAAACCAGTTACTGGGGGCTTGGCCCTCCCCAAAAGCTAGGGGAAAGTTTTTGTGGCTGGGTTGGGGGGCTTGATGCCCTGTGTCTTGCTCGTCCCTTTTTTTGGCCCCGGGGGTTCCCCTTTGCTCCCTCCGGGTGCCTTGCTTTTTTAAACCCTTACTTTTGTGTGGGGCAAATGGCTTTCCTGGAGTGATGTTATATGTTTGGCTGCCTAAGGGTGCTGCCGCCCTCCGCAGCCAGGTCTACCTGCCCTTTGTGGCTCTTAGGTGCCTACCATTTTCACCCCACATACAAATGCACCCTTTCAGGTGAGGAACACATGCTCTCTTTAACCCCCTTTCTAAACCCAACAAAACACACTTTTTTTCCTTACATATGTCCCTCACACAAACACACACACACCCCCAAACCCCACAATTATTTTAAAAAGGGTTAAAAGGTAAATACAAACAAAAGGGAAACTATAACTTTAAAATGTGCCCCTCCCCTTTTTTGATCCCCCGGGGTTTTTAATCTGGTTTTAAATTAAACTTAATCACCCCAATTAGGATATTTGAAAAAGAAATCAAAAAATGCGAAATTTTTTGCTTCAAAAGGTTTCCCAAAAAATTTTTTTTTTTTTTTTTTGGTAAAACCCTCCTGGGCAGGGGGTAAAAAAACCCATCTGCTCCATATTGCATATATGATAAATAAATCAATAAACAAATCAAGAGATGAACAAAATGATTAAACACCTCTGGATTCATGGGTAGAAATAACAGAGTGCCCCATCTTTGACATGCTGTGCCGGCCTTTCTCTGCTGCCTCTTTTATTCCGCTCCATTCACCATAGTGTCCAAGGGAAAATTGTTGGTGCAACAAATTGAAGAGTGCCACAGAAAGGTTACACCCAATATATTTTTGAAAAGGTTTCCCACCCTTTTTCCCCAGATGTGGAGTAAACCAACTTTTAGGTCATTTAAGAAAAAACCCAATAAATAGAACAAAACCCCCCTAATTAAAGTACCCCCCGGGAGCTAACAGCTTTTTTTCCCCGGAGCTCAAAAACCGGGAATCAAAACGAGAAATCAGAATCATTCAAATTTAAATGATGCCCAACCCTAAACAACAAAAAACCTTATATCTGTTAAAAAATGTAGCTATTTTATGTTTTGTTTTTTGTTTTTACTTTGGTTTAAATGCCGGGCCCGGGTCTCACAAGTTTCCCCAATGAGGCAGACAAAATATGGTCTTTTTCCAAAAATTGTTAATGTGGTTTCATTCCATTAAGAAAAATAAAAGTTAGAAAAAAGGGGTATAAACATTTTTTTTTTTAAGTACCCCAAATTTTAACCTGGAGGTCGGTTAATTTGTCCCCTTTAAAGACACAACTCCCCCTCCCTCAGATGGTACTGCTGTGTCTCTTTCCCCCATGTGTTACCCCTGTTAGAAACATTTGGACTAAGGCCCGGGGTTAAACCCAGGGTGGGAGACAAGGTATAAATGCATTGTTTTGCGTAGATGAATGGCGGATTCTTATTTTTATATTGTTTAAAAGTATAGGTTTCCCTAAATGTAAGCTGTTAATTTGATTTAAAAACAATTATTTCTCAACCAGTAAAAAAAGTAAACAATTCTTTTTTTTTCATGTAAGTTTAAGCTACTCCAATATAAATGTATTTATTTTAAGACTTTTTAGCCATCTTCAAGTGTGCAAGATGCTTTTCAGGCATGCTTTAATGCGGAAAAATATCTAATGTGGGCATTAATCAAAATCACATAAAATAAAATAAGGCTATCAAGTTACCTGCTTGAAAAATACCAAGCTAATATCAAGAATTTTCCAGTTGTTATAAAAATTGTTTTATTATGTTCCTTTCAGGCTGCATGATAGCAATGTTTGAAGCCCTGTTGCCTTGCAGCAAGAACGTCCTGGGTTTGATTTAATTGGTCTCTCTAAGTTGCCCTTTGGATGGGAGTGTGTGTGTGTGCGCATGAGTATTTATCCGTTGTGTCTCTATGTTGCCTTGTGATAGACTGGTGACCTGTCCAGGGTGTACCCTGCCTCATGCCCATTGACCACTGGAGATAAGTCCCAGTCCCCCTGCAAACATGAATGGACAAGTGGGTATAGACAATGGATGGATGGATGTTCCTTTCAGTTCTGAGTGCCATGTATTTTCATTAATAAATACATCGAGCTCTTGTTAAATGACATTGCTGTCCAATTTGAAACCAAAATGATTCATTTCTCTAAGGACCTCTCTGAATATATAGAACGATTTCTTCAGTCATGCATCATCAGTGAGAAATCCAGTTCATTTTCACATACACATTTTATTTTGCATCAAGGATTGAAAAAAAGGCCATTCTGTATGTGGCTGTGTATTCCTGAAAGTAAACCAATCCGTCATCGAAAGATTCTTCAAATGGTGAGCAATTACAGGGAAATGATGTCAGAACATTATCATCCAACCAGGTGTAAAGCATGAAAACTCTGAATATATTTGGCAGAAAATTATAACCAGCTGCATTTTTAACATATTGAATCATAAAGTCTGGCTGTCAATAATATCTACAAATAAAGATGTTTTTGCAGTAAAGCGAAAAGTTTGAAACAAGTTAAAGCAGTGCTTTGAGAAAGTATTTGCCCCATAACAGATTCTCAGAGATACTCAGAGATTCTCAGAGTAAATACAAAAATCTAATTTTATTAAGAGAAAAATGCCACCAAAAAAAAACAATTTTTTATAAATGATCTAAAACATTTAGGTGGGACAAAAAAATCTAAACAGAACAATTATGTAAGGTGGCAAATACTTTTTCACAGCGCTGTACATCCATTTGGATGGATGGGGGTGGCTGGGTAAGGACCTCAACCTGATGTAGTCAGTCTATGAGCACATGTGCCATCTTGCTGAAAGACTGTAATGTGAAGAAATCTGTAAGGGGGCACATACTTTCTCACAGCAGTGTATGTCATATATGTTTAAAGTCATATATGTTTAAAGTCACATACAGCTGTCTTATATTTTACACAGTTTCATTCTGCAGGCGAATTTAGGTCACTTTAATGCACTTGTCTAATGCATCATCTTTGACTTTCACCAAGTCACTTCTATCATCTCATCTCCCTTAACTGTCACATCGAGTTTTGGATATTGCACATTATCATGTCAAAAGATGTTACTGGAAATGATACAATGATATATTATTTATTAAGATTTTCTTCTTCAGAATGGCAGAGATGCAGCCAATGTTTTATGTCCTTCCTTTGGATATCAAAGTTAATGTGTTCTCTTTGCCATCCGCTGAGAACTGTTCTTGGTGTAATCTGTAATGGGTTTCTCAGCAAGAAATATTAAACAATGTTAGTTAGTTTTTTATTGGCATATTAGTTCCAAGTGTGTACCTGTTATTTCCCATAATGATTACTGAACAGCCAAATATACAGTACAACCTCTGACTCTACACTCTTTAATATAGATCTCACTCTTTGCCTTCATGATTCTCCTCCTCAGCTTAGCTGAAAATGAGTTTGTGCTTATTTTTCAAAAAAATGCTCTGTGCAAAATACAACAATACAGTAGCCTCATCAGTTTGAGCATTAATTAAAAAAAAAACTGATTCATAGTAATAAATCACAAAAAGAGACAAAGTAGGGTTCAGCTTGCATAGCAAAACAAAAGAAAGAGAAGAACAAAATAAAATTTAAAAACATATTTACAAATTATGCAAGTCCTTTCATCATTTAAACAAGTCATTTTGTCGTGGTTACCTTTTCTTTACGTCTCCACTGTGTGATCACCATGTGACAGAAAACAGAAGTGGACATATAACATACTGTTTACTCTTTTAAAGGGAGAGGAAGAGGGGTAAAAATAACACTGTGAAAGTGGCATCTGTGTATCTGTACATGACATTTACAGCTCTGTGTTTCCTTCAACACTTTTTGCTTCTTTTTCCTTTCTGTGTCCTCTCCAGCTTCTAAATACCATCCTCGCAGGGAGAAAATCTCACAAGGACTCTGAAAGGAAACCAAGATGGAGAAAACAGAATTACAAATTAGTCTTACAAAATTTAGCTTTTACACGTGGGCTACTTTGGGTTTGTGTACTTGAAAGACAATCTGTCTATTCAGATTCACTTTACACACAGATTAAAGTTTTCCCCTTAATTTTAATCTAAAACAATATTAAATGTTTAAAAACCACGACAAACCAACTTGGTCGAATTTTAGTGAAATAGATTTAAAATGGTTTCTGCTCTCACTGATTACAAACTGTTTGTTTCTTGTTTGCCATTTTGTCACCATTTTGGTTTTCTATTAAATACCTGTTTTTGTAACTGAAGGTTGTGAGGCAGCCCAATGAGTGAGACAAATACACAGCATTTATGCTTTTTAAGAACTGTCCTGCTTTTTAAGTGTTACGTGCTTAAAGCCAAAGAAATTCAGATTATTTTCCTTTATCTTTTTCTCAACATGGTTGTTCACTGTTTGTCATTGCAAAATAAGATAACTTTTGTTTACTAATAAGACTGTGGGGAATAGGCTAGACGGATTGAACCAACTTAAAAGAAAGGAAGGGTCGGACGAAAATGTAGCAATTATTTTTAATATCTATCTATCTTAAGATTGCTAGTACAGATATTTAAACTTCATAAATTTTTCTAATCAGAGGATATGAGGACATTTTTTTGGATCAGAAAATCAGGGGAGCAGTTGCTTCACTTACTCCAATGTTCAGGCGCTGATTCAAGAGGGTGTCAAGCTTAAAGCACTGCCCTTCACATCTGTGGCTCACTGATAGCATACACTTTCTTCACCAGATGACAGTCACATGCTGACAGCAATTGGGTAGCTTTTCTTGAGACTGACTTCCCTCTGATGGGAAATATTGTGCCGTTTTATTATTGCAAGAAATTGCGCTGCAAGATCCTATTACACCCCTAGTATTTATAAAAGTCAAGGTTCAGTGTTGGCTGGGACTCCAGAATTTATGGGCTGGGAGGTCAGATTGACCTCCTTGGTTTTATTAGACACTAGTATGCATTTCCTTCCAAAGAAAATGCTGTAAACCTTTTGCAAAGACCTATAACATTCTTGCACCTAAACACACCATTTTAAAAAAGCTGTAGTGAAGGTCAGGGCTACTTAATCTGACCCAAGCATGCTCTAAACATTATTAGTCTTGGAAGAGACCTAATCCGAATCACTAAATGGTTGGACAAATCTGAGAATAAAATTGATGATGGCATGTTTTTGCTGATTACTTTGAACATGCTGCTTTATCAAACCCCATGAATGGAAGACAAAACAGGATGTGTCATTAGACAAGGCTTTTGGGGTATGTCATTTTCAGCTATGCATCTCTCAAGAGAAAAATCTTTGCCAGGTTTTCATTGCAAGATAGAGCAATCTTAGTCATACTGGCTGAAAAGCATATTATAGAAGGGAACATTTCTCTCTGTCTTTATGTAGCTCCATCAATCTTCCCAGCAAATCTGTGCAGCTTTCACATCTCTGCTGAAGAACAGCATCACCACTGCACAATGCTGCCACTACCATATTTCAGTGTGTACTCGTATTCGTATTCATTGTCTCCCGCTTTATCTGGAACCAGGTTGTGGGGGCAGAAGATTTAGTTGAGACGCCCAGACGTCCCTCTCCCCAGACGCCTCCTCCAGCTCTCAATTTATTCCCAGGCCAGCCGAGAGACATAGTCCCTCAAGCGTGTCCTGGGCCGTCCCCTGGGCCTCCTCCCGCTGTGATGTGCCTGGAACACCTCCCGGGGGAGGCGTCCAGGAGGCAACTGATACAGATGCCCGAGCCACCTCAACTGACTTCTCTCGATGTGGAGGAGCAGTGGCTCTACTCGGAGCCCCTCCCGGATGGCAGAGCTCCTCACTCCTTCTCTAAGAGTGAGGAGCAGTTTCAGTGTGTGTTCAGGTTTATTCACAGCCTTAGTTTTCTGGCATGCATAGTGTTTTGCTTGCAGGTAAAGAAGTTAAATTCTGGCCTCATTTGACCAAAGCACCTTCTATGTATTAGATCAATGGACTTTATATGACCGTCTTCTAGATAGTGCTGTCTTCTAGGTCAGGTTTGTGGAGTGCACAACTAGTAGTATGCTGGCATCACATTCTCCCTCGGGAGCAGTGGATCTCTGCAGCTCCTCCAGACAACGGGGCCCTTTGGCTGCTTTTCTGATTAAAGCTTTCGTTGCTGGTCTGCCAGTTTAGGTGAATGGCCATTTTTTTTCCATAGGTTTGCAGTTGTGCCATGCTCCTGACATTTTCAGACTATTCATGGATCCGTGTAAAGTTCACCAGTCCTACTAACCATGAGTCGATTCTATGGTACTAACTGACTGTGTCTTATAGACACTGAGTCGGTGGTGAACTGCTTTTGGATGATCTATCTGAGAAACAAAAGGGGAGCGTCAATGACCTAATTAAGGTAATTTATGATGTCTAAAGGAGCCTACTGTTATCTATCACAATTGGTTTTACCACCAAAGCAGTTTCAGTCCAAGACAGATGGGAGACAATGAGCTCATTACATTCCAGAGCTAGTCAGACTTCTTTAAAATGTTGAAACTCAGTGTTTACATTCGTTATTTGGCAGCCTAAAAACAAAAGTAAGTTTTTAATGTGGCACTCAAAACATTTCATTAGGTTGTTGGTCTGCATCACATCACCCCCAGTCCATGATGAAAGCTGTTGTTTGATCTGGCCCAGAAAACAGTTGGTGCTTAGGTAAAACTGGCTTTCTTTTCTCAGAACCAGAGCCAATGTTTTTGATAGGGGAAACTGAGAGAAATGATGCCAAGTGGGCACTGGCACCAGTTCAGCCCTGGAAGCAGTTTTTTTGTGTGTAGGTTGATTTTACATCTCCACACAGCTAGATTTCAGAACAAACTGAAAAAAAAAAATATTTTAAAAATACTAATGTACAGTAATGTAAAATATCTCCAGTGTTCCCAAATATTTCCTTGTGTATTCTCTGTTCAAAATATTTCAAGCATGAATATTTAAGAAAAGCCTCCTTGTTTTATAAAAAAGAAAAAAAAAATCTTTCAAAATCATCATGCTTTTACACTGTACAAAACATTTGCTCTTTTGCAAACATTCCACTGCTTAACTTGCACACTGATCCATCCTCATGAGGATTCAGTAAACTTACAGTGTTCTCTTCTTTCTGTGCCATTAGTGGAAGGATGCGCATCATGGGAGAGGGCTGCACCAGGTCTTTTGTGGGAACCACTACCAAGAGTGGCCCTGCCAGACGATGTCGTGCCACTCCAGGAAGCCATGTGCTGTCTCTCTAGTGTCGAAACAGTTACCATGCACTCCTCCGAGCGGTCCGGTGCTAGACCTGCCCACTGGCTTTCCATTGTGGATCCCATGCTGTGCAGGGACTTTGTGGCCGGGGTGTGGGCTGTAGAGTGGATGGTAAATGATCATACATGGAAATGAGACATCATGACATGCGCTTGATATAAAAGAGGAATCACATTTGAGAAACAGTTGTATGAGAGCACTGAAGTTCAAACTCACAGTCTGTTTTGGTGTCTCTTCGTCTGGGAAGAGTTCCAACCTTGTCTGTCTGAGGTTTGTGGCCAGTAACTGGTGCCCCCTTGTGTCTGAGGCTATGTGTACCATGTGCACCACGGTCTGAAGTGCCAAAGCTATCAGTGTGATTGTGGTGGGCAGATTTCCCTGTGATGAAAAGAAATGAGGCAGTTATGACAGATAATGATTTGTCCACATCTGCCAAACAGTTGAAAAAACATGTCAGTTCTCTAAAAAAAGTAGTGGATTAACAGTGCCTTGCAAAATAATCTACAGTTCAGACATTTTTTATGCTACACCCAAATTCTTTAATGTATGTGTTTTTTGGATTTATTGTGGTAGACCAACAAAAAGTAGTAAACAACTGTGAAGTATAAGGAAAGTTATTTGTGTCTTGGCCTTGAGCCCTTTTTTACTCTGTTACCCATAAATTAAATCCAGTGCCATCAACTGCCATTAGAAGTCATGTGATTAGTACATAGAGCCCATCTGTGTGTTATTTAATCTGAGTATAAGTTTAGCTGCTCTGTGAAGGCCTCAGGGGTTTGTTACAGAATACTGGTGAAGAAACAGCATAGCGTAGACCAAGGAACACAGCAGACAGGTCAGGAATAAAGTAGAGGAAAGCTTTAATGTACGTTTATGTTATAAAACAATATCAGAAATGTTGAATATATCATCTGGAAATACAAAACGTATGCCACAACTGCAGACCTACCAATGCATGGTGTTCCACATGCACTGACAAGAAGAGCATAAATACAAGAAGCAGCCAATAGGTGCGTGGTCACCTTTTAAGATTGCCTCAAGCAATGTAGGAGACATTTAATATGTAAAGATAGTCAGATAAGACCAAACTGAAACATACTGGCTTGCATACAAAATTCTGTATATAGCAGAAAACTAACACTGCACATCACTCTATGTCCAAGGTGATACATAATTGTGGCAGCATTATACTATGGGGATATTTTCTTCAGCAGGGACAGAGAAGCTGGTCAGAGTTGATGGGAAGATTGATGGAGCTGATGGAGCAATACTAAAAGAAAACATGTTGGAACCTGAAAAAGGTAGATGTTCACCTCCTAGTAGGGCAAAAATCATAAACATACAGCCAAATCAGGCTCAAATCATTAAGGTTAAGGCATATTCATGAGTTAGAATTGCCCAGTCAAAGTCTACAACTAAATTAAATGGGCAATCTGTAGCAAAACTTGAAAATCTGTGTAGGGAGACACTCTTCCTCCAGCCTGACTAAATTTAAGTTAGTTTGTAGTGAATAATTGGAAAAAAAATCAGTGTGTGTTGTTAGAAACCAAAAGACTTGCATCTGTCTTTGCAGTGAAAGGTGGTTTAACAAGAGGGGTGGATGTAATGCACACCACACTTTTTGGATTTTTATTTGGTAGACAGTTTGGAATTCACATTTCATTTCCCATCCACTTCACAATCACATGCTAATTTGTGTAGATCATTAACATGCAGTTTTGATAAATATGACGTTTGTGGCTGTAACTTGACAAAATGTGAATAAGATTAAGGAAAATGAATACTTTGTCATGCAAAGTGCATTTGTCTTTTAGCAAGGTATAAAGATCTGTCACACATCCAGTAGGAAAATATAACTCATAGATGGTATACTGAAAATTTGACAGCCTTAAGAACAAACCATCATTTGTAGCAGAACAAAAAGTGATTTGGCTCCGGCCCGTGTCTTCATGAAACCAGACTAAAAATTCATATTTTCACTTGTAATGTGTGTCTGTAAGATGTGAGATGAGAACACGTTTGCATTGCTAATGTGTGTAAATATTTATAGTCACACTGACTTGTGTTCTGCCCTGCATTGGGTTATTAAAAGTAATGAATACACACATATTCTCAGTGCACTCGTCAGTCGTAACTCATCAAACAATGGGGTCTAAAACGGTGCACTTCTGTCCCTGTGGGAGAAGCCATCAAGTTTCTGAGTTCTAAAGAATAGCTTTCAGACAGAAACCTATTAATAAATGCATCCAATATGCTATGGCTTCTAGATGTATCTTAGATGGTCTAGAACTGTCCTAAAATAAATCATCCAAACACAGGGAGGTCTTAAAAAGATCATTGCAATGAAAACAGGTCTATGAATAGTTTTAGTAAAACCTTTGACCGTCGTGGTGTGTCTCTGCTTCTACCATAGTGGTCCAAACCCTAAAGGAAAGTAGAAAGTTGATGCCAGAGGTCCAAATATACCAAGATATTGCTGTTCTCTCAAGCTGACAGGTGAGAAAAACATTAATCAGATAAGCATTCCAGAGCTCCATTGTAACTCTGATGGAGCTGCACATATCCTTAGTTCAGGTGGGTGAATCTGTTTACACAACAAGTATTAGTGTCAGGAATCTGGGGTGTTTGTGTCAGTGCGGTTGGTTTTCTTTGTTTATGGAGTCTTAGGTCCCACTGGAGGACACAGTTGGACCAGGGCTACCGGGTCCAACACCCTGGGCACACAGAGGGGTGGGCAAACATGTGGAAGGAGTTTAGGTAAAACAGAATGTTTTAGCCTACATGCCAACCTCTATGAGTGACAGAAACTAGCACACCCACCACTCAACATCCCCATGATGAAACATGATCTTGGCACTATTATGCTGTGGATAAATCTGCCTAATCGTTTATTGTTTAAACTAAATATTTTTCAGAATATCAAATTGTTTCTTTTTATCATGCATGGCATTTATGGTTATTCACAGACATTCATCTTTTAAAAGTTGGCCAGTTTGAAATAGTAATCCACTTGGTCCTCCTTTGAACATAGATCCATTGTGTTCTGCAAAATTGTCCAATACAAATGCAGTTTCTTGACAAAGTGCTTTGAGTGGCTGTAGTGACTCTTCAGCAACATGTTACACAGGTGAAAACAGAAGGCTGTGTAGTTTTTTTTTCTCTTACAATTTCTTACAGAAATATTATTACCTCCACCAAGGAGGTAATGTTTTTGTCGGCATAGGTCTGTCTGTCCATCTGTTTGCAAAATAACTTAAAGTTATGAACGGATGATTATATTTTGGTGGTGATGCAGCGCACCATCTGGATCTAAGATTTGTTTAAATTATTCTTTCTCATTGCCAGACCATGATATGACAACTTGGATTTCCCACATGGTCCCTCAACCTGTCAGCAGCTGACATGCAGTGCCCAGAAGTCATTCAGAGTATGGCTCATCAGTATAGAAAAAAGCTGACATGCGTCTATGACCTTATTGCTTTGGCAGAGGTCTGTGCTCCATGAGAGCATTTTTTTTGTTCCATTCTGAATCACTTTTGTATTGCCAGTCAAATGTTAGGGCACCTCTCATAGATATTAAATGGTAAGACACTGCTGTGCTCAAGTTATGAAGTACCCCTTACTTCTTCGTACTTTTCTTCCAGTGAACACCAACTTTATTGTTACATATCATTTAAAATGGTCTTGATCAATAGTTCTCCAAACTTTCTGAAAAACCTTTAAAGTATGATTTTTGACTTTCACTACATTTCTACTCGTATTCTGCCCAGTTCTCATACCTGACCCTGACAGCATATCGTCTAGTGCGAAATTAAAATGCATGATTCTCTTCAAAGAGTCATAAAGTGTCCAGCCAAAAAACAACAGACAAACAGTTCTTTAAAGGCATGTCTCAAGAATGAAAAAAATAATCAAAGACCAGTAAGACACATCATCTTTCAAGTGATCATGAAATACCGGTATATTATCTTTTGTGTACCTTTTTTCAACTGTAAAAGAGAATATATTAGGTAGTTCTTAGTATCAAAATATTTAATTCAAAATTCCTTTGTCTGCTTATTTTTATAGTATTCTTATATTTCTCCACCAACAAACATACCATATATATAAATATTCTTTTGAAAATGGGCAGATACTAAACCGATAATTAGTAAAGCTGCCAAAGTAAAAAACATTCTCAGAAATCCTGCAGAAATATTGATCAAGATATTAAAAAAAATTCCAGCAAACTCTGGATTCTGGGAAGGAGAATATACATAAATGTGCAAAGACAATTTTGGCCTCGCAGCAATTTGCAAATGGTGGTAGATCTGCTGCAAAACATATGTTCTGATGCCATTGTGAATATCTGAGCTAAAACATAATGGAACAGCAATGGAAGTGTTGAAGATTACAATCCCACATTGGCTGGTACAACAGTCAATGGTAACAGTTGTTTACCATGGTCACTATCATGGTCTTGATCATTGGTTACCATGGACACTGAATGCAAGCTGGTAGGCAGACATTGCTGACTAAGCAGCCAAATGATGTCTTGAGCAAGCATTCCAGCAGGTATTGCTACCTCACAAGTACTGTTTGATAACATAACATTTCAAGGAGCATATAATCCTATCGATACCATTCGGACAACATTCAAACAAATGAAGTGCTATTTTGTTTCACTATGTATATTTATTATATAAAAACTGATAAATAAGTTACTTGTTACTCATTATTTTGAATAATATTCATTAAACATACAGTAACTAGTTAGCTCCTTTAAAATATAGAAAGATTAATAGGACTATAATAGGCTGTATTTAATCAAATTGTTATTCTAGGAGTTAACTTTTTAAATCATCATGGTCTTAATCAAATGATGGTTAATTAATCTTGGTATGCCTTGATACAGTCAACCTGCCCAGACTTTTCATTTTACTGCAAAAAAGTGAAATATTAATCTTCAACCTAAACTAGAGCAAACTCAGATAATGAAAACACATACCTGTGCCTTCAAGGCTATCCAAGCTGTGACTGGGAGTATATTCAAAGCCGCACAAGTTCTTTGACACAACAGCATATCTTTCATCCTCCTCCTCCTCTTCTTCCTCATCATCTTCAGAAAGAAGAGTTGCTCCCAGATCAGAGCCTAGTGTACTCGACATGAAGTCCATCGGTGTGTTGGACACATTTGCGCTGCTCTTCATATGCCTAATTAAATGTGGGCAAACACTGTTTTAATAAAGACCATCAATCCTTCAAAATGATCCTTCAGATAAAGAGCAGGAAAAAATACTGCAAAACAAGAATTAGATTGTAGAATCAGTAGATATTCATAAGTGTAGAGATGCAATGTGCAAAGCCTATGAATGTCTGCAGTGATTTTCACTGATTACTTTCTCAGCAGTAGTGTGTGTTGTGCTGAACACAATGGAGTTGTAATTGGACTGAATAAAGGATATCTGGATGGGCAGGACTGTCAGCAACATGCCTGTTATCTCCTGCACAGCTGTCCTCCATGATGGCTCGCATCCCACCGTGGAGGAGATGCATGCATAATTACCAACTCTATTTACTGATGTCAGACCAGTGTGTTAGACTAAACCCAGTCATTACCCCCTAACACGTGTCGGGCCTGACTTATCAAGTTCCCCTCAGTGCCTCGTCGAAGGTGCAATCAATGGCAAGAATGTTTTTCTTATTCACAAGAACATCGCCTGCAGGTTTGAGGTCACATGTGCAAATACCAACATCCTGAGACGTTTAAATGCTGGCTATTGATGTGCAAAACTAAAACGATAAGATAATCGATTGAATAAAATTACAGGTTTCCATGCAACTGTAAGGAAATGGCAACACCTTTTAGAAAGAAAGAAGATAAATAAGATCTGCTAAAAATATAGTGAAGAAAATAAAGTAACATTTCAATAAAATCAATAAAGAAGCTATGGTAATTAAATTTAAAGAAAGCTTTTAACTGGGGTTTAAAGACATCTACAGGGACAGCTAAACAAAGCAATTATGGTGAAACATTCCTTAGTATAAAGGCCCTGCCCCCATTAGTTTTTTAATTTTGCAGGGGACCAACAAAAAGATTTATTGTACACTATGAAGAGTGGTGTGTTAGGACTTGATAGATACTTTGGAGCTGGGCGTTTCAGAGCTCTTTAGGTGGGTTGAAGAATTTTAAAATGTATCCTAAATTCTACAAAGAATATAAAATGGGAGTGATTTTAGAATGCTTAATAGATTATGTTGTTTTTGAATAGGTGGAGCTATACTCATGGTCTTACTCGCAACTTTCTGAAGTTTCAGTCACCAGTCAATTAATGGACTAAGATGGAAAAGCTTGTCCACCTGCTTAGTTATAAAGGACAGCGTGGTTCTTAAGAGTGCACATACCCCAGTTGAGGGTTTTGAAACTCCACCCTGTAGCCTATAATTCTTGTAGTTCTTTCAGAGTTTTGTCAACCTCTTGGCAGCTTGCCTGATCATGTTTTCTCATGAGCTTTACATTTTACAACATTTTTCAGGTTTTGTAACATCCCTGTTGTCCAATATTTTCTGCCAATTATTGGTGATTGCCTAACTTGTGCCATAGTGTAAAGCCTACTGGGACAGCTGATTTGTATTTAGGTTTAATGAGATTCACTATAATTGATGGCAGGTGTGAACTCAAGAATAGTAATCACTAAAAACAAATTTGTTCCAGTATATTAGTTAAGGGCTGTGCAAACGTATTCAAAACAGCAACTTTTTATTCTTTCTTTTATAAAAGTTTTTATTTTTAAATTGATTGTTAATTATTTAAATATATTTTTATTTATAAACAAACCCATTTTAACAGGTTTGTATACACTTCTGAGAGCCACTGCACAACTGAGCATCATCGACATAGAGGTTGAGGAATGATGCTAGTTATCAGAGAAATGTAGAAAGAAAACAATAACGGAGTCAGGACTAAACCCTCTGGAATTCCACTGGTCACACAGGCTGATTCAGAACAAAACTGTTTTGCCCTGTCCTATGAAATGAGTAGGATAACAAGCATTCTAATGCAGGGTCAGAGATAACAAACCAAAATCTTTAGCCAATTAAGCAAGATATTTGTCAGAGAACTACAATGGAGCAGTTTTGGTGGAGTGCTGTTTTTAAAAACCAGACTAAAAAGCAACACAAATCTATAGTGTACATAATATAAAGTACTGGAGATATCATGTTTCCTTACCATGCCTGCTTGGCCACTTCATACTGGTAAGCTCTAGTGAGTTCATCTAAGTGGGCCTGTAAAATGGACTGCATTTCTTCATGGTGGGCAGAACTAAGAGAGGATGAGGGCTGGCTGAAGGGAGCTGGCGAGGAGGTTCTTCCTCTCAAGGGTGGAGTGGGACCTCTATCCTCTTCCGCCTCGCTGTCTAAATCCTGTTGGCGGTAGGTGTGGATAGACATGGGTGGGGCCCAGCTGTTGCTGTCATTATCATGAAGAAAAGATGTGTCATGTAGAAACAAAAAAATTAGGTAGTTATAGCATTTTATAAAAGGACACAGGGCTTTGCAAAGATATTCATATTCTTTAAACTGTTTTACATCTTGTCAGGTTACAGCCACCAACTTTTTAGATTTTATTAGGGTTTTGTGTGAAAGACCAACAGATTTTTCAAAATATTGATCTCTGAAAAGTCTGGCATACATCTGCATAGTGAACTCTGACCACCTTTACAATCGCTGCTAAGGTTTCCACCACCGTGGTTTACAGCCAGGATGGCATTTTCACAATAATGTGCAGTATTATTTAGAGTTAGTAGGCAATTGAACTACCAAAGTAGTTGATTTTTGGTCTCACCTAAAGAAAGAACCATACATGGCTTGTGGCAAAGTGCGGATCAGACTTCTAAGGGCTTTCTTTCAACAATGGTCCCTTTCCCATTGCTTAGGGAAAGCCCCAGGCTTTTGAAAGCCCAGGGTGCCTTTCGATACAAATTTTACTTTCCCATGGCTTCATCTGTGCACTCATTTCATCAAGAATGAGCCTACTTTAAAAAGTTCTTTCAGAATTTTCGGAGCAGCAGAGCTCCGCTTACAGGCTGGTCCGACTGCTAAGGTAAGCTAAGGGGGTGGTTGGACTGCAGTTAGTGGACTTCACCACTAACTGCTGCCTGATTCGGCCCGGCACCTGTCATCTCTTTGTTGTGACTGAAAGTGATTATAAAGCTTTTAGTAGGTATGTAGTGAATAACTGCAAGTACCAGAGTATAAACTGTGATATTTTTTGACGGAAATGTTTTACATTTTAAGATAATGCAGTTATTAATTGTGAAGTGTTTCACCACTGTTCTTGAGAAAAATGTTTTAATGCAGTACCGATGATTTTCCTTGTACATAACAAATACACACACATTTCCCTAAGCTTGTCTTTTTTAATGTAAACCTAACTTAGTGGAGTATGAACTCTTATTTTTCATTTTTTACAGCTTTATGCAGACAGCTCTGCAGGTATCAATGCCCTGTACTTCTGGAATGATTATCAGTATTTTTTAATCTAACAAATAAAATTTTTACTAGAAAAAAATTTCTGTAGATAATAAAAGAAAAATAAGTGTGTTAATCAGTGTTTAATAGTTAATGTAAATGATTCATGCTTGGTAAAAAATGTAAAATAATGATTTAAACTTTTCCTGCTTATGGATTCAGTGCAACCTAAGGATGAATGGAAGGAATAATCATCTGATAACTCTAAAGCTGCTCGTCATCTATTATTTATCAGTTGAAACAAAAAAAAAGATCAGATGAAGATCAGCTCCTCCAAGTCCGAGGCCATGGTTCTCGACCGGAAAAGGGTAGCCTGTCCTCTTCAGGTTGGAGGGGAGTTCCTGCCTCAACTGGAGGAGTTCAAGTATCTCGGGGTCTTGTTCACGAGTGAGGGAAGAATGGAGAGGGAGATCGACAGACGGATCAGTGCGGCTGCCACAGTAATGGGGGCAGCCGCACTGTTGTGGTGAAGAGAGAGCTGAGCCAAAAAGCGAAGCTCTCGATGTACCGGTCGGCCTACGTTCCTACCCTCACCTATGGCCATGAACTTTAGGTTATGACCGAAAGAACGAGATCCCGGATACAAGCGGCTGAAATGAGCTTCCTCCATAGGGTGGCCGGGCACTCCCTTAGAGATAGGGTGAGGAGCTCGGCTATCCGGGAGGGGCTCGGAGTAGAGCCGCTGCTCCTCCACATCGAGAGGAGCCAGTCGAGGTGGCTCGGGCATCTATACCGGATGCCTCCTGGACGCCTTCCTCGGGAGGTGTTCCAGGCACGTCCCACCGGGAGGAGGCCCAGGGGACGGCGCAGGACACGCTGGAGGGACTATGTCTCTCGGCTGGCCTGGGAACGCCTTGGGCTCCCCCCGGAGGAGCTGGAGGAGGTGTCTGGGGAGAGGGACGTGTGGGCGTCTCTGTTGAGTCTGCTGCACCCGCGTTCTGGTCCCGGATAAAGCGGAAGACGACGAGTACGAGTACAAAAAAAAAATTATTAACTAACTGTCTTTTAAATGGAGTAAATGAGTATAGCCATCTGCTGGACTGAAGGTGTATTGCAGTTACCTTCCCCATAAGTCATTAGGTTGATTTATATAAATGGCCTTTCTGAGTAATATACAAAGAACCGACACTATTTCCTGGGGTCCCTTTTACCTGGGTAAAACAAATCCTAGGGCTTTCTGGGGCTTTTGATGGAAAAGGGGCTTCTTTTCATCTATTGTTGTAATACCACCACCATATTGAGCTGGTATTCACAGGACAAAAGTTAACAGACCGAATGTTATTTAATTAAATATTAAATAACGTAAGCATATTATTACACAACACTACTCAATACTCTATTGTACAGTGTGAGAAGCCCAAAGCTTGTAATATTGTTGGATTTTATCCAAGACTATCAGGGGGGCTGAGTACAAATCCATGCCACACTTTTCAGCTTTTTTTGGTAAAATCTTTAGAAAACCCCACTGTTAGTCTATTACATAAAAGTCTAATAAAATACATGGTTGGAACATGGTAAAAAAGAGCAAACAAATGTCAAGGTGACAAATGTGTGCAGACAACCAAACATATAAAAGTTCAGCAAAATTTTGCCTCTGACTTTGCATATGCTGCTTCCCGTAACATTTTTTTGTGCAATTGCTTTGCAGAGGCAGGATTGATGAAATCAGAGTGTGTCTTACCTTCCTTTATGGTTTTCCTGGGGGTACAGATCAAGGTCAACCTCTGTACCTGGCAGCGGGTGCATGGGTGGCGGAGGCAAAGGCATGTTCGCCCAACACGTCCCGTTTGATTTAGAGGTTTTAGTCCCCCCCTTGATCTTCTTTTTCTTTGCAACCTTAGCACCTATGGGTAGGAAACAAGAGAAATGCTTAAAATTCTGAGAAGCCACCTTTTAGTCTTTTCTTCAGTATTATTCTATATCAAATTTAGACACATTCAGGTTTGCTCTGAAATATATCTTTCATCTACATCGGCAGCTGGAATCTTTTAAAACATCTGTTTCCTGCACATAGATCATCTCTTCCTTTTCTTTGTGTTGACAGCACATTAAAACATTTCCTAAATGTTGACATTTCTTGAAGAGGCATTAAAAACCCGCGGCAACCACTTTAAGCTGCAACCATACGACTCCCCTTCTTTGGCTCGCTTTATCTCCGCTGAGCCTGACATTTAGTTGAACATCGTGCAAAACTACAAAAGTGCAGACAGACATGTCTCCATGGCTTTAGAAATTGTACATAGGCTACATAAATAACTCAGAAATGCTGAGGGATTTTCTGCCATTGCTAATCAAATTAAGCCAAAGGAATGCGTCATTGTTGCGTGACATTTCTGGGCTAGATAAGCTCTCCGGGTAGAACTGTGGTGGAGACAGGAGAGTAATTAAGAACATAGTCCTGAGGGTCCTTTTTAGTGAATATGTAAATAAATTCCTTCCTCTCTCATTTGCTTTTTCCCCCAGTTCAGCTTGTAGTGATTTTTGAACACATTTTCATATGGCTCATACCAGCACCAGGTCGCCTGTCAGTTAGTGAGTAGCCCATGTTTGCCATTTCCTGCTGGGACTGTAGAGATGCCTTCCAGCGGGGATCTGGCCTGTCCACGGCCAGCTCATGGAAGCTGTTGGACTGGAGTATCTGAGTGGTGGCGTAAGGGGTGGGCTGGATGCCTCGTGCCGGGCTGGTGTAGCCTCCCTTGCCCATGAAGTCAATACTGCTGTAAATGGCCCCATCAGACAGCATGGTGCCCGTTTTCTCGTTTGCAGATGGTAAAACATCTGAAGGAAGGTGGAGTGGAGACAGAGGGGTTGGGTGGTCAAACATGGGAAAGAAAGACAACACTGAGAGTTAAGTTGACATGAAGTTAACGATCTTTAAGGTCATTAACGCTCCCCGCTGTTCTGGCGCTCTGCATTAGTTAAAAAAAAAATTAGTCCAAAGTAGAGTTGATATAAGTGAAAGTGATTATCAACAAGCGTAATTAGCATGCAATGCTCGGTGGGAGCCTGGTGGAGTGTTCACAAGAGGGGATATTCAAACAGCGCTAACCTTCAGCTCCACTGTCTTTCACATAAAAAGCCTGCAGCTCACTAGTTTAAAACATTACTATCAAATTAAAACCACAATCAATCTTGTGCAAGCTTGGAAAATGTACAATGGCAAGAAAGGACTGCCAAAAATATATCTAAACAGCAAAAAATTAAGCCAAATATCAAGCTTGTCAAATCAAATCAGGAAAAAACAACCCCTCAGAGGCTCTGTTAATTTGGATGCATGTGTTTGTAAATGCAATGTCCTGTCATGATGCTTCCCAAAGGATAAACGTCAAAACTGTCCACCAAGGCATTGCTAATACTGTTTCTCCCCTCCCCTCACTCAACACTGCTTCTGTTTCTTACCTCCTCGGCCAAAGTTGTTGCCACCCTTTGGACTCCCTAAGCCTCCGTTCGCTGGGAGGCTTGTAGAAGGCCACGAGTCAGCCAACCAAGGAAGGCCTGGATCGCCCGCTTTTAAAAGTCCAGGGCGGCTGTAATAGGACATTTGGAGTCGGACAAAAAGCATTGACAGGGAGGGAGGCAGGAGAATCAGTCACATTGTCACTCAGTCTCCCCCATGTAACAGAGTTGCTCATTTTCTTCCTGCTGCATCAACAACAAATTGATGTGAAAACTCATTCAGCATATTCTCGACCATGGAGCTGCCCCAGCACGGAGGCAACAATAAACAACAGAGAGACATAAAATGGCAAGTCTATTAATCCCACCCCCCCCCCATACAATCCAAACCCCCCTCCTCATCGTCTAACTCTCCTCACTGAGAAACACTGTAGGTCTGAACACACAGTAAATCCACTTTAGAGCCTTAGCACAACAGAAATTTACATTTTAAATTGAGAATCATGGACAGCCTCTGGCAGTTAAGCTACACCGGAGTGCCGTCTCCATGGCAACAAAGACAGCAAAAAGCCCATTTGGTGGTTTAGGGAAAAGCTAGTACGTGATTTTGTCTTTGTTGAAAATCACAACGGCTATGAAGGCATGCATTTGAGTTGAAGGTGGGAAAGTTGTAAGCGGCAATGCACTGGGGGTGGGGGGTGTAAACAATTACCAGCCTCTTCAAATGAGCTACAGTGAAAATGGCAAGACATTCTGATGCCTGCACATTCAGCAAACATACTGTGATCAGATGTTTTATTTGCAACTAAATGGTGAATTTTTCATTAGGCTCTACTCTCTAGGAGATAGCGCTCCCTTCTACTCACATTTCAGCAGCATTATGATTTGGGCAAAACATGTAACAAGAAAAGAGGTTGTGATCAGAGTTGGCCAAGTTTGAGCTAAATCTACCATGGAGAAAATGTCAAAGTGAGCAAAAATCTTCTCTAGAGATTTTTAAAATGAAAGACACCACTTAGAATAGTCTCCAGGTCTATCTCTCGGCTCTTTTACACCTATGTTCTGCACTGTATGAACCGTTGACTGTCTGCACCGTGATGAGCTTTTTTAAAAATCACATTCATCTCCTTTCCTCTCCCCCATCGACCTCTCGCTCTGCCAACAACCTCAAACAAAGAGAGGCAGTGACTGAAACAGCTGCCCACCTGCTTTAATTACTAGCACTCACTTCAAAGGAGTGATTAATGATTTCATCAAGCGAACACCAGCTTGAATCATACACCGATACAGTATGAATAAGCAGGGGAAAAGGGGGTATGCAGATTCCATTCATTACAAGACAACTGTTCATTTCAGGTTTTACAAAGGGGCCTGAGCCAATGAGATGACTCGCGCTGTGTGGTGTTGAAATGTCAGCAGGAAAGGACCTTCAGCATGGGCTCCTTGGGTTTAAAGATTTAAACTCTCACCTTCCATTTCTGATCAGCCCTCGGTCTCTCTGGAATGTTACTTGAAGAAATAAGTGGGAAAAGAGAGAAATAATTAATCTGCAGTCTTGTCCATTACGGAGCAGTACAGAAGTTTCTTTTTTTAACACACAATATGGAGACATACCAGCTCGAGTAAAGGTGAAGGACTGAACTGTAATTCAAAGGAACAAGAGAGAGGGATGAAATAGTACAGAAGAAGACGAGTATACATAGAAAACAGAAGCCTTAAACTTATAAAGAAAAGAAATGTGGAATGATTAGCTTCATTTTGCCTTGTATGTCTGATGAGATGTCCTTCAGCCTTAAACGAATATTAAGGTGACTCTTCATACTAACCCTGACATATTTAAACACCTGTTTCAAAATTAATTTTCTTAAAAGGCTAAACAAACAATGTCTAAAAACTTATAGGGTTCCCATTTGGCCTAAAAAAGTCTGGAATTTGATTTAACTAATTTCCAGGTCAGGATCCGTATGATAAACGAAAATAAAAGTATGGACAATGAATTGCATTTCCAGTTTTTAAAGCCTTTATATCTTCCATAAATTAATAGTCAAACATTTTGTCAGTGAAAAACTGTCTCAATGTCAACAGTAGGTGTGTCTAGGTCTGATCGCAGATATCAGATCGGGGTCATTATCAAGCCCTTTTTATTTGATCAGTATTGGAGTCCCTGTCAAAACTCCCGATATGTTTTGGTGTTGGTGTGAATGAGTATGTAAACCACACCTCCATGAAGCTCTGCAGCCACATTTTATGCAGCTATTTATTTTGAATCACAGACTGTTTTTCTGCACATGGCTCATGTACATGGTAAACATGCTAATGGAAGCCTAGTAGTTCTGGAAACTGCTTCAAATAAAAACCTTGTCAGTAGGAGCACGATGTGAGTTTATTGAAGACTGTAGCTGTGTTTTTGAGACAAATATAGTTATAGAAACAAAATATAAAGCTATAAACATGTTAGGTGATAATTTTAAAATATTACAGCAGCTTTCTTAAGCTAGTTAAGGATGTTTTGGAGCAGCATATCCCACATACACTCCAGGTGGAATAAAATCTCTACTCCTCTCTAAAAAGAAGAGAGTAGAAAAAGCAGTGTCATGAACATAATTGATAAGTGAGTTAAGGTCTAAAAAATTCAAAATATTTAATATAAATTATATACAGTATTATTTTAGTGCTACTTAAAGCTATGGAGTTTTTTAAGCATATACAAGGAATTGATTTTAATAAAGTTTTATACTGGAACTTCAGTGTGGTCTATTCCAAGATTAGTATCGGGACCTCCCTCGTAAATGGAATGTTTTGGAATGCAGCTGAACATATTTAATTGGATAGAGGAGATGATATAAATCCCTACTGAATTAGGTAATTACATTGCTTCTAAATCACTTGAATGCAAGCTGCACCCACATAATCATAAATGCATATGGCTTAAGGCTTGATTTGTGGCATGTTAATAGAATTTTTTTACTACCTAAACCTAGACGTACCTAATGTTAACAGACAAACATCACCAGCAGTGGTCGAATAATGGAAATGGATGTTAAATTACTTATCTTGCATGAATGTATAAGAGCGTTGAGGTGTGGTGCTGATGGAAGTCAGCACAGCTGATGCACATGGCTGCACAGTGAATTAAAGTAAATAGTGCCTATTTCCACCTGTGTAGAATTTATTTTCCTTTGTTCTACATTTTAGCCACCTCAAGTGGAGTCACATCTGCTTCTGCAGCATGTGAGAGACCTCCTGTGCATTCAAATCTTATCATGATTTAAAAGCTTGAGGACTGTTTTTGGTTTTTTTACCTGCGTAGTTGCTTAGTCCTTTCCTCTTCTTTCTCCTCCAGTACAGCCAAGCACTGAAGCCCATGAGGACAATCCAGCATGCCCCTCCCAAACCTGCAATGAAGGCTGGCTGCTTCACCACATCTGAGATGCTATGGTTGCCCTCTGATCCTGTCATCACATCCTTCAGTTCTCCACCTGAAGGCACACAGATGGAAAAGACACAAGGGGAACATCTGAATGCCAAATGATGCCTCAGTGAAAACAGATAAAGAGAAATGAACATCACAGTTTAGGTGTAATAAACAAACACACCCCATGCACACTGTAAATGTGAACAAAGATGTCTGCTATGTATATATATATATATTATATATATTATATATATATATATATATATATATATATATAAAATATATATATATATATATTTATATATAATATATATATATATATATATATATATAATATATATTAAGCGAGGGCAACCACAAAAAGAAAATCTAAGTGAAGACAACAACAACAAAAAATAGAACAGCATCAGTGCATCCAATATAGACTTAATCAATTCAGCAGTGCACTTATCAACTTGAGCTGCAAGACATGAGATTGACAGAGCAGCTCCGACAGAGTTTGATTTTTCTGTTGCAGCTACTGTGCTGTGAAATTAGATTCACAGTCTCCAGCAAAAACCCCCTTCCACACACACGCACACACATACACACCCTCCATCATTAAGCTTCAGTCTACCGGCCTGCTTCCCCTTCCCTGTGTGTTAAGGGTGTTATTATATATCAGTCAAAAGTCATAGATGAAGAGCATCTGGCCTGGTCTGCGATATTGATTTAGGGCTTATATAGTCTGGGCATCCTTTGGCTATTTCAGAAGATGTGATAGGCTGATAGGCTCCAACAAAACACAGCCTTCAATGCGTTAGCACCACCTGCCCACATATTGAGGAGGATTATTGATATGGCTAACAGCACTTGGAACGGTGTTACCATACACTACACTTAATGAATCACTATTGATTTCTCCACGGATGCCTGCGTTGTAAAGCGCAATCTTCTTTCTTCTTGTGCGATAAATTGCTAAATCATTTTTCCAGACTCCTGATCTGCCAGAGAAACCCAGGTAGCCCCATTATAAGGTCATTTCATTTGACCCCAGGTTTGGAGTGGGAGTGGATTACCCAGAATGATGAGCTGGGGTTTGCTTCTGACCCCCACCCCGGCACTAGTGCCTGCCGCCACCTCCACGCGGTACTGCACTCCAGTCTGAAGACCCCCGACTACGACTGAACGGATGGTCGCATCCACAGACTTGTTGACGTGAAGCTGTGTATCGTTTGCCAAACACCAGATCTGACAGAGACATAGCACACAGAATTCAATGTAATGTTTTGTTACACATGGCTGAGAAATGCAGTCTGCGTGGGGAAGTTGAGCTGAGCCTACCTTGTACTCCTGGATTATGCCGTTCTGTTGGTCAGAGGGAGGGGGGTCCCATGACACACTGATAGAAGTGCTGTTATGGCTCCCCACCGTCAACACTGCCACTTGCTGTGGAGGTGCACTAGGAGCTGATGATTAAGAGTGGGGATAAGTGTGGGTTATGACATTTTTACATGACATTAAATTATTCACAACCCTTGAACTTTTTCAGTTTTTCTAACTACGTTTTATTTTATTGGAACTTTATGTGATGGAGTAACTCAGGGTAGTGCTGATTATGAACTAGGAAGAAAATAATTTCAAAATTCAACATTCTGAAATCTAAAAAGTGTAATGTCTTATGGGGTATGCCTGTACCAGCTAGGCAAGTCCTGAAACAGAAGTATTGCCAAGTCAACTTTGCATTGTAGCTCAAGCTTAGGTAGATTAAATGTAAAATGTCTATAAAGAGCAATTTTTACATCTTGTCACATATTCTCAGAATGGTTCAGTCAAGGTTCAGACCTAAATCTGATTAACATATGAAATTGGTTTGATCTAAACCATTCCATGTTGGCTGGGAGGTGAACGTCCTCTCCAGTCTAAAGTGTTTTGAACAGGTTCTTTTGAACAGGTTTTCCTTATGTGTTAATATGTGCAACTATGACTAGCTTTGTTGTCCTTGCTAATGAAATACTTACCCACACCATGAAGCTAACACCTCCATGTTTCATCATAGGGATAGTGTGTTCAGGGTTATGTGCCAGCCACACAATGTGTTTTGCAAGTTGGCCAACAAGTTGCATTTTAGTGTGTCTGACCAGGGCACCTTTTTCCAACATGTTTGCTCTATTATCTACAATGGTTGGGCAAACTGCAATTGTGACTTCTTATGATTTTCTTGTAATAGTGACTTTTAGGTTGAGTCGAGAGCAACTGAGATGTTGATCTTTGCAGCTCCTCCAGTTACCATAGGGCTCTTGGCTGCTCTCTAATTAATGCATATTATTTAAGGGTATTACAGTAAAATGAGGTCAATAAAAACATACAAGCCCAACTTTTGAGATTTAAATTTGGAAAAAAAACAAGAGTCATTTTCCTTTCACCTTACAATAATGCACTTATATTAGTCTATCACATAAAATATACATTTTAAAGAAAATATAAGAGAATAACTCCTTATTCATATTAGAATTAAACAATGAAGTAATGTGTATTTTTTATCATGTCAACAGGGATTTGTCTCACTCTCTGTCCCGATTCATTTTAACAACAAGGTACTTTCAAAGATAGCCTAGCAGATGGACTCTAAAACAATTCATCTCACAGAGTAAAAGATTCCAATATCTTAATAGCATACTGAGTTATGCAGGCCAAGTGTTTGAGGTCCAAAATGTGCTTTTTTTAATTGCAAAAATGACAGCCATTCCAAGCAGATCAGCAAGTTTAGATATGAGCACGAACACCGGTGCCAAGAAAAAGATGAGATGGTTCGGTGCCACAAATCTGAAGCCCCTGAGGGCCAAACTCAAACTCTCTTGTTAATAAGTTCTGCTTTTTTTAAAGTATTAAATTAGCCTGGTAACCTGTATGGAGAGATCAAAGATTTAATGATGCTAAACATGCAGGAGAGGCAAAAACATGGAATTTGTGCAACTAAACAAATCATTTTCTCTTGCTAAACAGGGCAGGTTCGGGCACATGGAGCAGTTTCTCATAATTCCCATTAAAGCAGTGTTATGTTCTGACTGAGTGGATAAGAGAACTACTCTGACCCCGATTAAGAGGCAGTAAAATAATAACTCTCTTTACACTGTATCCAGATAGTGTTCAAAGCTGGCCCCTTTAAAACTGTGCGGAGAGGCCAAAGCAGGTGATGCATTATCTTGGCCAGACTGCAGATGTGAGTCCATACCCACAGACTTGCATCTAAAAATGAGCAGGTAAAAGCACAAACAAGTGACTTTCAGAGGAAAGATTAAGTCCTGTAGTGCATACATTAGGTATGATGTAATGAAACCAAGCCATACAGAGAGTTCGGCATCTAACCTAGCTCATTAGACAGATATCCTGACTTGATTTAGTTAACTTGTACTTAAAGCAACGCTTTTAACATACATGGCATGTCTGCAAAGTATTTAACAGCATGACAATAAATCATGTAACACTGGTACCTAAATATCTCAAACTGTTTGTGTACATATACATTTACCTATTTTATTTGGAGAGACTTTCTGGGACAACTACAGACAGATGGACACACGTAAACTTAGTCCTATAAACTATAATAACTTCATACACTTATCACATTAATAAGGTTCACCTTCATATATGTGAGTTTTTTACGATATATTCTATGAAAATGTATTTGCCACCCTGCAGAGTTTTTTTCAGATTTTTCTTTTTTCCAAATTCGTTTTTCAGATGTTTCGAAAGATGGGTCCAATTTCACTAGCCCTATCAAGGCGTTATTACTGCCTGGTCTGTAGAATCAAGAAATCACTTAAATAGATTATTTTTGGCCGCACAAAGTAGGCTCAAAGATCTTAAAAAGATCTAAACAAATTCAATGAGAAGCAAAGTCACTGACATCAACAGTCTGAAAAGGTTACAAAGCCATTTCTGAGGCTTTGGGACTACAACAAATCACACTGTAAGCAGTTATCCGCAAATGGAGAAAACATTGAATAGTGGTAGACCTTCTCAGGAATGGCCGACCAACCAAAATTGCTCCAAAAGATGGCATCTATAAACAATTCTAAGGTGAAAACCATTGCTGATTAAAACACACACACACACACACAGACACACAGACACACAGACACACACACACACACACACACACACACACACACACACACACACACAGGCCTGCCTAACATTTGCCAAAAAAACAAACAAACATTTTCATGATTGCCAAGACTTTTGGGAAAATGATCTGGGGAATGCCAAAACAAAAGTGGAACTTCTTTGGAAATGTGTTTTACATTGGGCATAAAACTAAAACGCTGTTTCACAAAAATATCAAATATTATACCTACAATAAAACATTGTGGTCTTGAAACACTTTCTCTTCAGAAACTGGACAATTTTCCATAACTGATTCTTGATGAATTAACAATTCTGCTTTCTGTCAGAAAATCCTGAAGGTTTTTAGGTTTTGGGAACAATTACTTTTCCCAGGGGCCAGGTTGGACAACTTTTCTCCTTTAATGAATGAAATAATCATTTAAAAAACAGCATTTTTCATTTACTCAGGTTATCTTTATCTGATATTACAATTTGTTTGATGATCTAAAACATTTAACTGTGACAAAAAAAAAAAAACAAAGCAAGAAAAGCAACCGTCCGCCTCCCAAAAAGAAATTTGTACCAGGGCAAATATTTATTCACAGTACTGTAGTACATGAACAGAATACCAAGCTGTTTCCTAGATGTGCTGCTATGTTTGTGTTCCCACTGGCACATGTAATAATACAAGAAGAATTCATTATTATTAAAAAAAGGAAGGTAATCAAATTCTCCACTCAAACAGGCAATCTGTTCCACACTGTAGTTTAGCAAAATGAGATCCTGCCATTAAAGGGATTTAACACAGAACTACTTCTATTTCTAATTATCGAATGAAAATGCACCATTAGGCAAATCCTCTCCCTTTTTTTCAGATTTTGTTTCAGAGAAGCTGCTTTAAGAAGATGGAGGTTTTCCAGTCACTGAAATGCTCTGCATTAGAAAACAGGAAACATTAAGTATAGTCCTGCAACCCTTAGATGTATGAGAAGACTCCCTCAGGATGAATAATATCTACAATACCGGTAATGACTCAAGATAACATTGCTAGAAATGATCACAACAGTGCAAAATGTCAAAGAGCATTTTTCTTGTCTGCATGTATCAGACTGAGGACCAGTGTAGCTGCTAGCTTATTTAAAATAATTCATGTGTTTCAGAGATGGATTTTTATTTACTCAGCTGTGCAGTTAAACTAAAGCCACTAAAGGTGCTTCATTTCCTGTTGTACAGGAGACAGAGCACTTAACATAATAGGTTTTGTGACACTTTTGTAAACTATTTGTGAGTTAGAAAAGATCTCAAATTCAAAATAAGATTTTAAACATAGGCTAATGATTGTCTGTACTCACTGGCTACTTCATTAGGTTCACCTGTTGAATTGCTTAAGACCCAACTGCAAATTCAGCTAATTATATGGCATCAAGGCAATCTGGATATGGTGAAGATGACTTGCTGAAGTTGAAAGGCATCAGAATGGGAAAAATTGATTTATGAGAGTTTAAACTTTCATGGTTGTTGGCACCAGATTGGCTGGTCTGAGTATTTCAGAAACTGCTGATCTATTGGGATCAATACCCTCTGATAGACGTAGATCGACAGAAAAATAAAAAACAACCAATAAGCAGTAGTTATTTAAAAGAAAAAAAAACTTTGTAGGCGACTGTGGCTCAGTGGAAAGAGTAGTTGTCTTGCAATCTGAAAGTTGTGGTTTTGATTCCAGCTACTTATTGCCACATGTCAATGTTGCCTGGGCAATGCACTAAACCCCCTCAAGTTGGCCTACCGATCTGCGAATCATTGTATGGATGTGTGCACGTTTGTGAATGTAGCTCTAGTGTAAAGCGCTTTGAGTGGTCAGTATGACTGGAAAAGGGCTATATTAATTCAGTCCATTTATCAGCTGTGGATGTCAGAGGTGAGAGAAAAATGGGCTGACTGGTTCAAGATGATAGAAAAGTAACAGTAGCTCAGATAACCCTCATAAATAAGGTATGTAGAACACTGTCTTTGAACATATAACACCATAAGCTGATAGGCGGCAGCAGAAGACCACATTCCTGTCAACTACGTAAGAACAGGGAACTGAGGCTACAATTCATACAGGCACACCAAAATTTGACACTACCAAATTAGGAAAACATTGTCTGGTCCAATGAGTTTGCATTTGGGTTCTGAAATTCAAATAGTACATTCAGAATTTGGCTGATACAATGTGAAAACATGGATTAATTCTGTCTTGTAACAGCAATTCAGACTGGTGGTGGTGATGTGTAGTGGAGAAATATTTTCTAGTCAAAATTTGGACCTCTTAGTACCACCTGAATATCCTTTAAATGTCAACGCCTACCTGAGGATTTTTGCTGACCATGTTGTGTACCCATTTTCTGCTCAGACAATCTCAAACTGGTTTCTTGATTATGACAATTTGTTCTCTGTACTGAAATGCCCTCCACAACCACCAGATCTCAATGCAACAGAGTACCTTTGGATATGATGAGCCAGAAGATTTGTATCATGGATGTGCAGCTGATGCTATCATGTCAATATGGACCAAAATCTTTGAGGAATGTTTCCAACACCTTGTTGAATCTATGCCATGATGAATTCAGACTAGCAAACAGAGGTTACAGGTATTAGCAATGTGTGCTTTACAAACCGGCTGGTGAGTGTATATCTACAATAAGATTTATTCCAAAAAGGATGGCCCGTTCTTACCTCTGCTAAAACAAATTTTTAAATACATTTCTATCATTATTCTCTTCATCAGAGCTACACCTGTTTCTTTCCTTTGTACAATATTATTTCATCCAATTTGTCACTGACAGTGTTGGAAAGAGTCTAAGGCTCCAACAAATGACATTGACAGAGAAAGAAACCCAGTCAGACCAACAATTCACTTGAGTGCTTTAAAGATCAATGAGCCTCATAACTATTTTCCCTTTTATCAATTTACTAGGTATCACAGCCCAAGAGTAGGGATTTCAATATATTTATTACCTCACGACATAATCAGGTTTTGTAAAAGCAGAGCCAATCTGAAAATTTGTCTTTGAAGCATAATAAGTGTCTTTTTCTGCTATTTCTGCAGAATTCTACTATACACATTCTAGGCTCTGGATAATGGGTGGATCAAGCACATGTTTCCAGTACCACAACGCCCTTCTCAAGCAAATACAGCAGGTATCCCAGTGGGTAAAAACCTCCAGTGATCCTGTGTGGCCATTTTAATTGGGCCCCAGTGAGGTGAGTCTTTCCTTCTGCACCGGTTGTAAGCAGTGTTTTAGCTTGTCCTTCTTTTGGGAGGCCTTGTGATTCTTTTCATGGTCAAACACAGATGTATTGGAAAAATATCTTTAAACATCAATGATCTCATCATAACTTTGTCCAAGTGCAAATTGTGTCCTCAGCAGTCCAAGTGATGTTGTACCTGATCGCAGAGAACTGAAGTTTCTTTTGTTTCACCCAGAGGTAAAATCGGTAATGTGAATGAGTCATGATAATTCATTGCTGTCCTTTGGGAGAATTGTTTGTAAGAAAGCTGCCAGTTAGAGCTGAGTTCTAAGGATGCTGTGGGTCCAATTAGATTAGATAGTTCAGCAGCATGTCAGCAGATTCATACCAGTGACTGCAAAAGCTAAAAAATCTGATGATGTGCTAAAAAGCTACTCAAAAAAGAGCCTGGAATTTGGATTTTTACTATGAACACCTAAATTGGCTCTACTTCGCTTTGTTCTTCTATATATGAATGTTCTTTATTCTATATTTCTCAGCCTACATTAATCATGTTTACCAAACTGTTTCTGTTTACACATACTTTCGGATATGCAGTGCCTTGCAAAAGTAATCATAACCCTGTTTCACATTTTTTCATGTTATAGCCACAAAATGTTTAATATTTTATGTGATAAATCAACAAACATAGTGGATTATTAAGAAGTGGAAGAAAAGGATAGATCTCTTTCACAAATTTCACAAGCATTGCATGCATTTCTATTTAGCCCTCTAAAGTCAATACCTTGTAGAACCACCTTTCACAACAATTATTGTAGTAAGCCATGTGGGCATGTCTATAACAGCTGTTCACATCTCATAGCTGAAGCTCAGTAAGACTGGTTGGTTAGCATCTATGAGCATTAGTTTTTAACCCTTGGCGCAGATTCTGAGTTGAATTTAGGTCTGGGCTTTGACCAGGTCATTCTAACACATAAACAGGCTTTGATCTAAACCATTCCAATGGAGCTCAGTATGTTTAGGGTCATTGTCCTGTCGAAAGGTAAACCTCCACCCCAGTCTTAAGTTTTTTGTAACCTCTAACTGTTTTCTTCTAAGAGTGCCATGTACACCATATTGCCGAAAGGTTCTCTCACCAGCCTTGACTTGCGTATGACCTTCAGTGACGTCCCATTCCTTATCCATAGGGTTTAATATGACGTTGATCAATCCTTTACAGCTATAACAGCTTCAACTCTTAAGGCTGTCCACAAGGTTTAGGAGCATGCTCATTGAAATTTTTGACCATTCTTCCAGCAGCACATTTGTGAAGTCTTAGACTGATGTTGAACGAAAAGGTCTGGCTCTCAGTATCCACTCTAATTCAGGTGTTCTATCAGGTTTTGGTCAGACCTCTGTGCAGGCCAGTCATGCTCATCCACACCAAACTCTCTTGTCCACGTCTTTATGGACCTTGCTTTGTGCATTGGTCAAGTTGAAAAGGGGAAGAGGCCATCTCCAAACTGTTCCCATAAAATTGGGAGCATGGAATTGTCAAAAATCTCTTGGTATGCTGAAGCATTCAGAGTTCCTCACACTGGAACTAAGAGCCCACGCCCAGCTCCTGAAAAACTACCTCATAGCATAATCCTATTCTCCTGGCAACCTCCAAACCAAGATTTGTCCATCAGATGGAGAAGCGCGATTCGTCACTCCAGAGACCGTGCCTTCACTGCTCTGGAGTCCAGTGATGGCATGCTGGCATCACTGATTTATGGCTTGGATGCAGCTGCTCAGCAATGGAACCCATTCCATGAAGCTCTCTGTTCTTGAGCTAATCTAAAGTTTGGATTTCTGTAGTGACTGACGTTTGAGAAAGTCAGCGACCTCTGGGCCCAATGCGAGTCAGCATCCGCTTTCCATCAGGTTACGTGGCTGAGTTGCTGCCATTCCCAGTTGTTTCCATTTTCCTTTAATACCACTAACAGTTGATGGTGGAATATTTATGAATGCAGTTGGTTGTACTAAATCTTAATGAGGGATATCAGAGTAAAGGAGGCTGAATTAGCGGGCTGTGATAATCAGATTTTTATTTAAAAAAATGATATACCATGTATCCTTCCACTTCACAATTATTCACTAATTTGTGCTGATCTATAACATGTAATCCCAATAAAATACATTGACATTTGTGGTTGTACTGTAACATAAGATGAAAAACTATAAGGAGCATGAACATTTTTGCAATGCCTTGTAAAAACAAAACTACCAACAGATAAATCCAACGCAAAAAAATCTAAGCTTTGATTTCTAAGCCTTTTTTGCCACAGTGTAATATTCAGTTTGAGCTGCAAACATGTTAGACATGAGCGATAAGTAGCTCATCAATTGACTTGCACAGTAGGATAACTACGAGGACATTGACAAGTGTTACCACCCTCAAGGCTGATTGGTAAATGCATTAGCGATAGGGGGTCATATCTAAATGTCTGGACAGGAACATGGCAGCAGGGGTCCAGAGCTAAACAGAGCTCTCTCTGTTTAAGTATAACTGAGCTAAAGTCACAAGAGATGGTGTTTGCCCTCCCATTCTGCCCACCTTCCCACAGAGGCCTTGAGTTGTCAAAGAGCCCCACAGTGCTGTCTCGGAAACCTGTTTTCACACACAGGGGATATAACACAACACCAGGAAGTGTGGGTGGGTGGGAGCACTTGAAATGCCATTATCCATGAAGCTCTTACCAGTGGCAACTAAACACAAAAGTAGAGAGAAACACAACATGAGGCTTACTGCTTGTGGAATAATAGCTATATCCCAAATTAGCATCCTCATTAAGTTGAAAAAAATAAAATAAAATAAAATAAAAAATAAATAAGATTTTTTGTCACTTACCTTCTTCCATGGTGCGTGCCGTCATGGATTCGCTGTCTGCTCCCTGGAACTCATTGAAGTATGGTCGCACCTTGATCTCGTAGACAATGCCTTTGTTCAGACCGGCAAGGGTTACATCCCTCTCTGAGGCAATTCTCATGTCCTGGATCTGCCATGGCCCAGGGGAGGGCAACCCAGATGTTTGTCGGTACAGAACCCGATACCCTTGAATAAACTGTGATGGGTTTTCCACCTTTGAGCATGGAGAGAACGGAATCAAAAGTCATCGGAATGCCTAGTTAGGAACAGAGACAAAAACAACTCAAACTGTGTGTGTATTTCACTTGTATTTGCTTGTTTTTTTACTCAATAGCTTTTACAAATTTTATCACATTACAATCACAATTCAGTGTGTATATTATTACGATTTTTTGTGACAGACCAACATAAAATACCATTTGTAAAGAGTTGAGTTCTTTTCTGTTCGGCCACATGAGTTGATAGTTTGTAGAACACTCTTTTGCAGTAATTACAGCTTCATTCTTGTGGGAGATTGAAGGTTTTGCCTCTTCCTCTTTATAAAAAAGCTAAAGCTCAAAAAACGTGGATAGATACAGTATCTGAGCACAGCAATTTGGAAGTTAGTCTTACCACAGATTCTGAGTTGAATTTAGATCTGGATTTTGACTTGGCCATTTTAAACTCAATATAATTTAATCTTCACCTTTGGTACCCTCTAGGAGGGGTTTCATGTTTGCTCTGTATTTAGCTCCATCCATCTTCCTATCAACTCCATCAGCTCTGACCAGCTTCTGTGTCCTTACTGAAGATAGCCAAGCCCACAGCATGTTACTGCCTACAACCTGTTTCACTGTGGTAATATTCTTTTCAGGATGATAACTAGTATTCGTTTTCTGCCACACTTAGTGTTTCATACGCAGGACAAAAAGTCAAGATTTTGGTCTCATCTGACAAGAGCACATTTTTCCCCATGTCCACTAAGCCCCTCACATGGCCTGTGGCAAACTGTACAAGGCACTTCTTAGAGGTGTCATTCAATTATGGTTTTATTTTAGCCCCTCTTACATAGTCAAGACTGGTGGAGTGGATGACTAGTAGTTGTCCTGTCAAAACGTTCTCCAAACTGAGCTACGTCTGTTGTGATTTTTGGTCTTCAGGATGCTTTTTGTACACCTATTGTTCCTTAAAAAATAACATTTACAGAAAAGCTGTATTTATAATTGGGACTTTTCTTTACTAATTAGATGACTTCTGAGGGCAGTTGGGTATCAGAAAAAAAGGGGCCTAATTGCAAATGTACGGCACACCTTTCTCATTTTATTTGTATAAAAACTTCCCTTCTGTTGAAAACATCATGCACTATACTGAATTGGTCTATGACATTAAATCCTAATAAAGTACATTGAAGTTTGTGACTGTACAATGGCAAAATGTGGAAAGTTTCATGGGGTGGGAATACTTTTGCAAAACAAGGATCGTCTTCTCAAAAAACATGAACATGCTCCAACAAAACCTCAGAATGACCCTGTGGATATGAAATAGACGAGTCAAGATTGGGTCTGTGATCTAATAGGTATGAAACGAGGAAAACCTGCTGGAAACTGGGTCTGTGACAATATTCTCATCTTGTGTAACAGATTGCCTAATTAATGTTTTTAGATATACAAGTATAAAATTGGTTAAAAAAAGTACGTTTAGGCAACTGTTCTCTCAGGATATTTATTGCATCCAGCAACAGTGACTTTTTTTTCCTGGCTCATAACCTACTTTGACAAGAAAACATTTGGTGGTTATTAATGTGGGGGTTCTTATCAAAAATGGACAAAGATCAAACATTTGTATATCCATTCTGATCCAAAATTGGTTAATCATAGATGGATGCCATATTGTAAAACATTAGGTAAAAGGGTGGTTCCAGCCTATCTGAGGTGTGCTATGTACCCATTGAGGAAGGCACTATAGAGACCCCGCCAACATAGTGAAATAATATTCCCTGGAAAAAGTGTTGCCTGCAGACTGTTTCCAGAAGTGGGACATGCAACACCTAATGGTGATGTATTTACTCTGAACACAAACATTAGTCTTTTTTTCTGCTTCACCTAAACATCAGGGGTTCACACTAAATGTGTATCCATCCTGTACAGAACACATCAAAGAAAGTCTTCAAAGAAGCTTAAACCAGTTTTATTTCATTTCTCAAGAGGGATGTAAAGCAGAACTACTAGTTTTATCCCCTAGGTTTTGCACATACTCACAGTCCATGTAACTTGCACTGAAGTGGAGCTAAGAACCACAGGATTATGCATGTTGACCACAACATCTCCTAACTCCTTCTGCACACGACGATGGTCTACTCCCTGGACTGTGGGACTAATGTCTGAGGGAGAGAGAGAGATGCAATCATGTAGGTCAAAGATAATTACCACGAATGATTTATTTCAACTTGCTCTTATCACCTTACCTTGTGTCCGGACAGGCTCAGACATTGGACTTGGGTCCCCGAGTCCTTGAGCATTTACAGCCCTTATAATAAACAGGTACACAGTGTTTGGCCGTAGGTCCTTAACTGTAAACTCAGTGGTCTTCACATGATCAGCCACTGTTTGCCAGCTATTACTCACGGACTGACTGTAAAAAGAATAAATCAAATAAACCCCCCATTACACTTTATGCCTTGTGTTTTTGTTGCTGAGGAAGATAGGCTGCCTCAGACTCCAGCATTTCTTTACATCTGATACTGTAGCAAACAATATTTGATCTTCAGCAAAGCTGGGCTAGGTACTGCTATAGAATTTATGCAAGTGCTACTCAAATGTTGCAGCCAATTCCCTAAAATAACGTAACATAATGAAGATTCACTAATCTCTGCACACGAAATCCTGGAAGAAATTCAAACTAACGCCGACTCAGATGGTTTTTTGGACAATTTTGGAACACACAGAACAACTGTTATCCGAAGATGATCAGTTGATCCTTAAATAAGGACAAAAAATTACACAGTGATGTCTGTTTAATTTGCAAAAAAAGAAATAATGTTTTTATTTCTGTAGATGGAGCTGTCACACAAAAGTAAAATGCCAAAATGACAGATGAAATTATTTGAAATTATTTCTGTTATCATAGAAATTATTATTCACTCTAGTAATCAAAAGTAAAAATGATCTATCTTTCTTTTTCACTTGTGACGCCATTGAAAATACATGAGTATTTCTTCAGTCTTTATATTCCAGACTTGTGTTGCTTAAAACAGCCCTGACTTGTTTAAATTCCCCACAGAGACCCCCCTACATCTGCTGTTGAAGTTTGGGTCACCAAGTGGTGCTCGTGGCCATAGGTCATAGACATACCCGAAAGCCTCTATGACATAGGAGGACACTGGGGAGCCCGCCTCTGGCCCTGGTTCCCATGACAATGAGATACTGCTCTTGGTAACGTCAGTGACCTCTGGCTTGGAGGGCGGCCCAGGGAGGGCGGTTGTGTTGTGCGACATGAAGTCCATGAGGTCAGTGGAGTCTGAGGAAAGAAGAGAGACTGAATTAATGCTCTCAAAATCAAAGGGAAGGGTCTATTTCATACCCCGAGAACTCCATCTTTTTGAGATTTTATGTCACTGACCAACATAAAGTTGTGTATATTTGTAAAGTAAAAGGAAAATTATTCTTGGTTATAAACATTTTTTTAACTAAAAAAGTGTGGTGTGCATGTGTACTGTTTTTGTATTCATTCACCTTCACTCTGCTACCCCTAAAATTAAGATCAAATGCAACCAATTGCCTTTGAAACTTGTCTAATTAGTAAATAGTCTCCCTGCGAAATTAAATTTATCCATGGGTACAAATAAAGTAACCTTGAACCTTGAAATTTAATTAATTTAATCTTGGTTTTAGTTGAGAACTTCTGCAAAGGATTTGTTGGCGAACATTAGTGAACAAACAGACAGATGGACACACTAGGTAGGTCGTTGAGATAATGCAAATTGGGCAGGGTAAGTTTATAACAAAGTAAAAGTTTAAAGATTTCACTGAACCACAGTTCAATCTGCTATCCAGAAATAGAGTGACAACGTCCCTCTTTAAAACCTACAAAGACATGGGTGTCCACCTAAACTGATTCCTCAGGCTAGGACAACCTTGATCAAAGAAGAAATGCAGGAGCAACTCTGGTAAAGCAACTAAGATTCACAGCTCAGACTGAAAACTCAGTCAATTCGACAATTCTGTTCATTATGAAAGTCATTGTTAAAGTAAAGCCAAAACTGCAGTTTGCCATAAACCACGTACACACAGCAAATGTGGAGGAAAGCTAACAGAAAAAAAACTTCCTGAAAACACCATTCTTGTGGGGAAACATGGTACTGGCAGCATCATGATATGGGGATACTTTTCTTCAGCAGAGATAGGGAAACTGGTGAGAGTTGATGGAAAGATAGATGGTGTTAAACGCAGAGAACCCCATGGCAGAGGTTTACTCCACAGCAGAATAAAACTCAACATACAGGCAATGTTGGACTGGTTTATATCTAAGTGTATTCATGTTTTAAAATGATATATATAAAGTCCACACCTAAACAAAATTAGAATTTGTGGCATAAAAATATGCTCTCCATCCAGTCTGACTTAGGTTAAAACATTTTACAAAGAAAAATTGGCAAAAACTTCATAGATGTGCAAAGCTGGTTGAAACATGCCTTACTACTTGTGTGGACCAGTGACACAAAATGCCAAAAAACTACAGAGGTTTATGGACGTAATTTTACAAAATGTAAAAAAGGTTTATGAAGTATGAATACATTTCCAAAATACCGTAGAAGAGTGTTAATCTTTCAGATAAAATATTCCCACAGACCTCTGACATCTAAGTAGGCACTCCAAGATGTTTCTCCACTGGAGCTGGTAGCAACACAGGTGTACAGACCGGAGTCAGACAGCTAGGGAAGCCACAGTATCATATCATTATTCACCTCATATTTAATGTCTTACATGACAGTCTAATTCTAGAGTTGCTACACACATAAATTCAGCATTGAAAACCAAACAGTTAGAAAACAGTGTGCCTATTAAATCGACCCCATAAATATTTTCTACCGATCCATATCACACATAATATTCCTTTCAGATTTGTTCTCTGTCGCTGTGTTCAGCTGAGTGCAACAGCCTTTGTAACTGTGATCCCTGATGGCTTCTACAAGCTCCTGCGTCAGTCTAGGCTTTTGAAGAAGGTTTGCAGCTAGCACTACAGTAAAAACGCATTAACCTCCCCTGGCCTGCATTTTACACAGGAAAATCTGTAGAGTGGATGAGTGGAAACGTTACCGTTGGCCAATGATAAAATAAGGGATGCCATTAAAAGCTTACATTAATTTTCTTAATTGATTTTCTCCAATAATGGTGACACGCCATTCCCATTACCATCAGCATTCCCATCACCAGTGCTGACACAGGAAATTAGAGATATGATGACATGTTTTATACCGGCAACGCCTTAGTAGCCACTGACAGTGAATCTATCTCTCGGGAGAAAGTAAAGGAGTGACATAAGAAGGGCACTTTGACACAAAACTCTGTAGAAGATTCTCTATTATCTTACCACCTTCAGACTCCCCTCACCTGTTCCTGTTCCTGAGTCCTTGAGTCAAACTGCTGCCTCAGAGATTCAAACTAAAAAGCAGCATGTAACGTCTTACAAAAATCAATACTTGCTATTCATCTTTTAAAAGCAAACTGACTGCACTTGTCCTCTTGAATTACGCTCGGCTGACATCACCTGACAGACAAACAAATCTCTCAATATTCTTTAAAGTGCAGCATGGGATCTGATGCACAAATAAAGCGATAATAGTCCAGATTTTTGCTCTTGTGTGAGATTTTTGAATTTGAATTAAGGGAACATTTATGCTCTTCAAGCAATTAAGGACAGCATGATTATTTGCTGATGCATCTCACATTTTGTAGGGACACATCAGCATTTGCTTTGTCAGTTTTATGGAGCTCTTAAATGTTGTATTCAGCAGCAGTGGCTTCCTGACACCATGTGCTCCATCCAATCACAAGTACTTTTGAAAGTCCCCATTTTGCAGATGGTTTTGACAGAGGACTTCTGAGATTGTTTCATGTAACAACCCATCTGCTGCATCAAGTTAGAGAACCTGACAGAACCACTTCTGGGTGAAACCTGTTTTTCTGCAATTACGTCTAACACTTCAGGGTTGACAAACTGAAAGGGATGCTTGTGAAAGCTTAATGCTCCCCAGCCAAATGCTTGTTACAAAACAGTTTAACCCAGAGTCAGTAAAGTTGTTAAAGGATAATTCCACTTTGTTTCCCTTTTATATTTAGGATTTTTGGCATCGTTGGATTTGTTATAATCTTGTGAAATTAAAACGGCACACCTTCTATCATAGTAACGTCTGTTTGCAAAGCCCTAGTTAGTTCCTATTAGGATATAACTACAACATTTGGTGAATAAACAAAAGCAAGAAAAGCTGTCCAAGGCCCAGACAGCATTTGATGCTCTGTAATTCTGATTAGAACTAAACTTGGGTGATTCAAAATAAACAAGGATTCCTTCAAATACAGATTCAGACTGATGGAATCTTTCAATGTTTCAACTACTTGGCTTCAGGCAGCCTTAGAACTTGACAAATACACGAGCTGCATTATAAGGATTATTTAAACCTGGACTATAACATTGATTACAGATTAATGAAAACAAAAAAACAACTGAAAAGAAAACCCACAGATTCTAACTAGATTTTCACATCTGTCCACACTGACAGATAATTTCAAAATGGGATATTTTTTTTGTGTTTGCTCCTTCTGTCCACACACAAAAAGAGGTTTTTGTCTAGGGAAAATCAAACTGTAGGTTTTGAAAAAAATTATATCCAGGTTTTTAGAAGCGTTGTTCACGGTGACTATCTGGAGATTATTTATGAGCAATGGCCCATTTTACAAATGCCCTCTCTGGCTTTCTGTGACTGACTCTTTTGAAATTAAACTTTAAAATGTAAGCTGAAGAGGTGAAAATCGGCATCAGGTCAATTTGCTCCCTTGACAGTTGAGACCTCCCATGCCATTTTGTCTCTTTCCTACTTTCATTTCATGGGTCTGTAAACAAACTATTAGTCTAATACACTGTCATACAATGATCACAAATCTTGACTAGACTTTGAGTAGATTATAGAAAATGACTTTAAACCATTATAACAGTGAATCAATGCTTAATTGTACTGAAATGGCATTATTTAATTAATTAAAAAGCTGTTTACAAAACAACAAAAACTGCAGAGGTATGAAATTACAAAGAGGCAAAAGAACAATCACAGATTAAGGGCTAAGACAAAATGGTAAACAAAGTAAACCTAAGCTACAATTATTTTGGGAGAATCCACTCTAACCCACCCTTGTGTTCTGGATCTGAAGGCTGCCATGCTCTAGTAAGGAAAAACGTGGGTCTTGTCCAAGCAGATTCGCTCCATTCCTCCTCCAGGTGACTGTTGGCTCTGGATCTCCTGACGCCTGACACTTGAGAACGGACACGCCTCCCAGAGCTTGTGTTTGGTTGGACGGGCCCTGCCGGATGATGGGCGGTGGGCGCCCCTTGGACGCTAAGAAAGACAAATGCCAATGTTCATATTGAAATAATTTCTTATCACTGGTATTTAGATTTCATGAAACAAAACAACAACTCTCTTTTCTAAGTAGTTGTTACAGTTGTGAAAAAGGTAGCTGACCTTCTAACAAGGTGTTAATTTGCAGCTGCAATAATTACATTAGTAGCTGCACGCCTAACATGTTAGTATCTAGTCTGATGGATTTGTTGTGAGAGGAAGTGACTGTTTTGCAAAGCCTTTACGCATTGGGCTGGTGTACTCATGGCACTGCATCACACACCTTTGAGCTTTAATTACTAGGTGAGGATTAACGATGCTTCACCCGCAGTGCTAATTACCATGGCTTCTTTATAACACCTCTCACACATTCATGCCTGTCTACCCTCATCCTACTGTGTGACTCATGGCTGCACTTTCTTCCCGCTGAAAAAGAGCCCCTCCACTTGCCAGCAAATACTGATAAAACTAAACTCTGAATTAGCATGCCAAGCCAAACAATGAGGCCTCCTTTAAAGCTTTTTTTTGGGGCTTGTTATATCAACCAGGACATAGCCCCTATACTCTGAAACAGAAATTTCTGGAGTGTCGAATCTCTCTAAGCCTTGTAACTACCCCTTGCTTCCAGTTTCCTCGCCACTGTTGTCAGGTGACTCTACATTCACATAATAGTGTACAACAGGCCCCCAAGTCTTATCCTTCATCATAAACTCTCACCACAGTGAGCCAAACAGAATTTCAAGCCGAATATCAGGTACTTTTGTAGAAAGTTGCTTCAATCTGACAATGAGACTTTACTTAAATGTGAAGTCATGTCAGGATGAATGTCAACTGCACAAAGTCTGAGATCACTGGTTTCAACTGGAAAAGGTAGACCGGTCCAGATTGGGGATCAGCCTCTCCTTAAAGCAGAGAACTCCAGATATCAATTAGACCAATTGGGGTCTCAACTACAGTAATGTGGGTTCTGTTGTGGCCTATTGTGGTAAAGAAACATCTGAGCTAAAAAAAATTAAGCTCTCAAATTTTCAGTTACTCCATCTACTTTTCCTCTTATTTCCATTTACTATTCAACATAAAAGGTTGAATAGTTAGGTTAATTGGTCAATCTAAATTGCCCTTAGGTGTATGAATGAGTGTGTGCATGGTTGTTTGTGTGTTGCCCTGCCATGGACTGGCGACCTGTCCAGGGTGTACCCCGCCTCTCGTCCATAGACTGCTGGAGATAGGCACCAGCTCCCCCGCGACCCACTATGGAATAAGCGGTAGAAAATGACTGACTGACTGACTGACTGACTGATGACTGACATACAAGGTTTATGAGATATGGATCAAGACCAAAAGAACGAGATCCTGGTTAAAATGGAGGAATCGAGCTTCCTCAGCTGGCTGCCTGGGCTCAGTTTGAAAGATAAAATGAGGAACTCTGTCATCTAGGGAGTATGCACACTGCTCCTCTGCATTGAAAGGAGTCAACTTAAGTGGTTCAGGGAGCAGGTCCGGATGCCTCCCTCAGGAGGTTTTCTGGGTACATCCCACTGATAAAAGACCATATGATTGGTGTATGTTTTGTTAGAAAAGGAGCATTTCCAGGAAAATATCACATCCAGTGCACAGCAAGCAATCATCATCCCAAGTGACTGTAGAGCAAACACTGATATTAAAGTCTTTTTTAGAGGTACTTCTATATGGAACCAAGTCATTTTGTCTAGCTTTAACCACTAAAGTGATAGTAAAGTTTTACAGTCAGAACCAACTCACACTCCAGAATTGTTGTTTATGCTTTTTTTCATCCAGTAACACACAGCCATATTTATATTCAAAACATTAACACACATGTTTTTCTTACATACACATTTGAAAGATCTTTCTTTAGTTTGAATGATGTTATGAAAAAGTGTGTATTTACTAAAGTAATTTTTTATGCCCAAAAATGCTGTACACAAGAGTAACTACATATTTTAATCCAGCAATGTGCTGTTCTTTCAGGTTTAAAAAGATTGTTGGCAAATTTATCAGGAGCAAAGTAACAGCACTTTTATCGCCAGACAAACAGTCCATATTTGTGCTGTAAAAAAGTTTCATCCACTAGTACACCCTGTTGTACGATGCTCTTTGTGGTGATCTTATACTCTTGAATAATTCCACAAATGGCATCGTATGTGATTCCAAAATCCCCCAGGCTCCATGCCAGCACCCTGTCTATCTCTGTTTACAGCCATCTGTCAAAGGCATTTCTCCCGTTGCTTGCGTTGTCCACCTAACATTTTGATATCGATCCATCTCCTATGAGTGACAGAACAGGAGTAATTTAGACTCCAGAAAAACACTTCAACAGATGTTAATTTAATAATGTGTGGGCGAAAAAAAAAAGCCAAGAAACAAATGGAATGAGGGGCCGAAACAGCTCCCAGCTGGCAGCAGCTAAGCACTTAATGCTGACATTAAAGCTTTGTTTTAAAAAAGAGTGTAAAGTGTCTCTTCAGAAATCAGACAGTTTTTCTGTGTTTTAGACAGTTTCCGCCTTTTAATTTTTCCATCACAGAGAGGTGAAAGTGAAAAGATGATCGTGGGGGACTGGCTTTCAGAACTTACAGTTCTTTGTCAGCAAACTATAAGTGTGGGCAGATACTGCCATTCACTGTTAGCCGTGCTGCAAGCTTATGTGTTTGGTGTTTCCCATAAAGTTAAAGCACCGGCAGGATCACAGGTGAAGCTAGCCCAGGATCAAACGGCCACTCCATTTATAATGCAAGTAGCTGAGGTTTGATAAATACTGATGAAGTAGAAAAACATCTACTTTGTCAGTGGCTAGGAGCTTTATTGAGTATTACAGTGGTGGTAGATCACATAACTAGAAAAAGAAGCACTCATATTCATAAATACTCTAAAAGCAGACATTTTCTTTTCCTATAAAGGAGGATGGAGTTCATGTGCTTTTGTGTCCCGCCTTACCGTCTGCTACCTCCAGCTGGGCCTTGGCCATGATGCTGCCTGCCACAGTGAGGGCTTGGCAGATGTAGTAACCTGCATCTGAGCGTTGCACAGATGATATGGTCAGCTCTCCATTCACAGACACAGTCACTCGTTCGTCCCCTTGCGCTGGCTGATTTGGAAACAGGAGATCCTACAGAGATAAACATTTTGAATAGAACTGAATTAAAATTGGAGGTTTTTTTTTCTTGCGGAAACTGAATTTTTGACTAAAATAATGGGATTATTGCATATAATTACGCATACTTAAAATTGTACCCCAATAATATTTCTATTTAAAGTAAAGTCTGTCTCACAGAGTCCCACCAAGCTCTTGCAAACATGTGACTTTTTGTTGTGAAGTAAGTACAAGTTTTCACTAGGAGCCCCTGACACAAAGGTGCTTTAGGCTTTGACAACCTGCTGTAGTTGTTGTTTTAGTCTCTGATTTTGAAGTAACGGCGTAAGTAGTTCCTCAGTTGCCTTTCTGTGTTGACATAGTTAGCTAATAAAGATTTCTTGTCGAGAAATCACCAAAATTTGGGTAAATTTTGGTAGTAACAAAATGGTGACACTATCAGAGAAGTTAAAAACGACTAGCAAGCACTGTGTGAATACTGTGCTGGGCTAACCGCCGCAGATTAGAATTGAGGGGCCCTTGTCTGGGTTCCAGATTCTGATGCTGGTCCTGATTCTGTCTGGGTGAGGGGGGTCGGAGGGGCCTGCATGGTTTGGGCGGGTGGGCTGGCCGGGGTTGATCTCAGGGTGGACTGGTCTCGGCTTCTCGGTGGGTTTTGGTTTTGGCTCTGTGGGCTCTCTGTCTTTTGTGGGCTTTTGTGGTCCGGCCGGGGTAGCTCAGGTTCAGGCACCAGTCCAGGCTAGCAGCCCAGGTTCAGGTACTGGGGCGGTCTGCCTGTCTCCACCCCCGGAGGGAAGGGGACCATCTCCTGGGTCCGGGGGCTGGTTGCCCCTATGGGGTATCGGCACCTGGACCTGGGAGTATAGAGTATGCATGGGGAGTGTGAGTGAGTGTACGATGTCCATTGTTGTTTGTCTTTACATTGGGTGCGTGGGTGTGAGTGTTTTTATGTGTACACATGAGGGTGGGAATGTGTGCCTGTTTTTTGTGTCAGGTTTGGTCTTGGACTGCTCCCTCTCCTGGATTAGTTTAGGCCCTCCCTGCCGGTGGTTCGTGTCTCTGCCCGCTGGTGTACTTGTGGTTCTCGGTGTACGGGGCTGGGTACTTTGGTGTGTGCCGGCTCACTCCCGATGGCTGCTTGCTGGAGCCTGGACCCCTGGGCTCTGTTGGGCCTTTGCTTGAGGAGTGATATGTCCTGGCATCTCTGGGTCTATGGCTGGATCTGCTCAGGCGTAGACGGCTGTGGGCGGGGCCTGTGAGCTTGTAGAAGCAAGCAGGGCGTTATCTCTGTATTCTCTTTAGCCATTCTTTTCTCCTTCTCTCCCTTTTTCCTTTTTGCCACACCTCTCTGTCTTTCGTGCTACTTATTTTTTTCCTTTTCATTTCTGTCTCCATGTCTGTAACAATTGAAATAAACCCAAAACAGTTTGTAATAAAGTTTCTTTTATAAATATCAAGCAGAGCTTTAAAGCGTTAGCTGTAATGCTCCACTTATGAAAGTAAATCTGTTTGGCTTTTTCTTGGCACTCAGACAACAATTAATTGGGTGTTAATTGTTCAAAGTTTTAAACGTTCAAAAAGGGAATATTTTTAATTCATTCGGATGACAACTGAAAGTAAGAATTAAGTGCTTCAATCAAAAACTGTCTTTAATACATGATTTTTCCCACAGTTATGTGCAACTTAGTTGGAAAAAAAAGGTTAATGTTTCTCTGCTTGGTCAGAATGGCAGTTTCCCACTAGAGTGCTAATCCTGCTGTGATAACCTGCACTTATGACCATGAAATCGATGCATCAGCGCTGTGTGCTTCTACACCCCAAGCAGACCAGCTGATGGACAGGAAAGGACATTAGCCTGCTTTCATTATGTCTAATGATGCTAATGCAGCACATGACATTGTCTCTAGCAAAGTGAATTGGCTCGTCAGATGGTCATTGATTGATAATAAATAACCACTTCATTATATATATGTGGAACAGAACCACATTCTGTTCTGACCTGGGTTGATCCTTTTAGTCAAAGCCTTTCACTTTTTTTTTTACAAACATTTTAGCCTAAGCTCTAGCTCTTCATAGACATCCGTTTATATAGCAATGGTAAAGGCTAAAGAGAAATGTTCCTCATATTCACTCAAACCACGGTGAAAGGGAAGTTTATTAGTCATTTTCTTTCAAGTTTAAATCAAGTCCAACTCAAGTGTGAAGACTCTAATAACATATATATATAATCTCTCATCATATGCATGTCATGTAGTCTAGCTCTAACACTCCACTGCTGTAGATTAGGAAATAAAACCATATACAGTTTTATCTGTATGCCTATCTGTATAGGCATACATATAGGACTATTTGTATGCCTAATTTAATGCCAAAATGTAATGTAAAAATTGGTGTCTTTGTAATTACATAGTCATCACCTTTAATCCCTTTGTTTATGTTGCCCACACCTTTGCTTTATAATGCATTAAACTAGAAGGCTTTTGTTTCAAAGGTGTAGCTCTTATATGCAATGTATATCTCGAATGTGGAGTATACAGAATTCACGCAACCATGATTGAAATATTGCAGCAATGACACAAAAACAATAGATTGAAAACACCTGGCTGATGGAAGCTTTTTGTTATGCTTTTATCTTATTATGCTTATGGGCTTTGTGTGGACTAGGCTTCTCTGTTTTGCCAATCTAAGGGTCATCTGCCAGAGTTGGGTTCTACAGCTGCAACAGACAGAGTTAGTTCTCACACTCTGTCTTGTAAATATTGTCACTCCTTGAGTATAAAATAACTGAGTGACACCCATGTACAAGTTTATAACCTCACTCAGTGATTCTTACCATAACAGTTATTGGATAATCTATATTTTTCCACCAGAGTTAAAAAAATAGGAACCCTGTGTCCCACCACGAGTCACATAAGTCTAATTCAAGTCTGAAGTCTTTGTTTCTGCAACTTAAGTGTGATTTGAGTCACAACCTTTACAGTGTGCTCACCTTGCTCCCCTCTCTTTGCCAGAAGACTGTTGGCTGAGGCTTGCCTCTGGTCTCACAGGGAAAGGTAGCTGTCCGTCCCTGAGCCACAATCTGGTCCCTGGGTCGCACCACAAACTGAGGTGCCTCTGAGTTTGAAAATGAATGTAAAAACATAAAAAGGCAATGTATTCTAGCAGACTTTTTACTATTGTTCTACTGTATCATAAGTGCATGTATCTGTACAAAATGTGAAGCTGCAAGCTACAGGAGTTCATGCACTGGGTGTTTTCTTTTCATGGAACTAGCTCTTATTTCTGCTAGCCAAACAAGCCAATCATTGAAATGCAATAAATTCTGAAATAAATTTCATCTCTATTGCAGTTTTTCAACTAAAGCACATCAACCACTACTGAACCCCCATTTTGGAAGAATTCAGAACATAAATATTAAGTTTTCCAGTGGAAGTCAGAGGTTGATAGATAGCAGATATGCATGTCTAAAAAATATCTGATGATTATGCTTGTGGAATGCGACAGGAGCTCATGCATACTGAACATGTCTGTGATTGGAAAACAAAAAAAAAGAAAAGAAAATTAAGCGCATGCACAATGGGATCACCTCTTACTTACCAATGGGGCGAGCTGGTGACACAACAATGGTGTGGGTGACATTGACACGCAACACAGAGAGAAGCAGAGCAGAGGAGCAGAACAGAGGGACAGGAAAAGAAAGAAATGAAAATCAGAAATGAATGAAATGGAGCTGGGTTTCCATCCATGAAGCTTAGGGACAAGAAGGGTAACTCTAAGTCACCAAAGCAGGGGATGGCATGGATCCTAAACCTCATACCGATACAGAAAACCATTGGCAGAAAACCCCAGATTCAATCCAAAAAATACATTTATTCAGGTGAAAGATCTATTTGACAAAGAGATATATAACATGTGATACGGACCTAAAGAAGGAGAGGTTTTAAAACCAATTCATAAAATCAAACCAACTAAATAGAAATGATTAATAATTATAGCTGAGCTGGTATGGGATTGTCATGGTAAAAATACCATGGTTTCAATGTATCCCTATATTCACAAGAAAAAAAAAAGCTGTTTTCTGCTAAAATATATTTTAAATATTACAGTTATAATAATGTCCACAATAAAATGTATACATTTTTTGAAATGCAGAAGAAATGTAATAGCAGTTTTCACGTTATTATTGCACCAAATAATTTCCATTCTGCTTTGTATAGAGTAGGCTGAATGATGAATAATTTAAGAAGTCTTGAAACTATAAACTTTTACAACCTTGATGTACCTTCATACTGGAAATCCCTGATACATTTTCAAATGAATTGTTGAGATAAAATCTGTGATATACACCATGTATGATGATGTGCTGCAAAATTACAGGGATTTTCAAACTTAGAAGCTTTCCATGGAAATGACCTGGAATTAAATTAAAATAAATTAGAAATATTAGAAGTTGGCCCTTTTCTTAACATAATCTTAAAATATAAAAAAGACATCCAAGTACACTTGAATCGATCCATGCCATTTCTCTATTAAAAGCAGATAGCGGCACATTGCTTACTGCAGGGTTATGGCATTCAAAGATGTTTTCTGACCCCTGAAATGATGCCACATATTTTAAATCTAGAGCACAATAATATTGTACCTGCATATTTGACCCATGAACTACATAAACTAAAGTTTTGATTATATTATTCAGTTAAATATAATTGAGATATGGTAATATTGTCTACAGAATGGTTATATGCTTTGCCACATGCGAGACCACTAGCAGTTACCCACCTCTGATGGTCAGGTAGGCAGAGGCCTCCGCTTTACCCACACGATTCTCTGCTATGCACGTGAATGTCCCTTGATCACTGACAGATGCCTTTTTAATCCTCAGCAGGAAATCCTCTCTTTCATATCTGATGTCATACCTGGAGAAAAGGAGTTAGGACAGAAACATTACAGGAGTAATACAAATGAAAGTTCAAAAGCATGTACTTGTATATGCAAATGAAAAACTTATTTCTGTGAGGTAAATAACCAAAACAAACTGTACAACTAAGTGATTGGTGTGTAAACATGTGTGTGTGATGTTTTGCATGGAAGCTTTAAAAAGGAAGTGTCATTTTTGATAGAATAACAACAGACTTTCTCAGGCAATTGCTATGGTGGGATGAAAGACGAGCAATTAAACTCAGAGATGAAGGCGCAGAAAAATGAAAGGAGCTTTCAGCTAGAACCCTGATTGTTCCACTATTTCAATATTCATAGACACACAGCCCACACTGTGGTGTGGGTTGTTGTATAGTTCATAAGAGTGTGTGTGTCAGCGAAAGAGAGAGAGAGATAGAGAGAGAGAGCAAAGGAAAGGACAAGAGAGGGAGAGATAGACAAACAGTCTGAGAGTAAGGGAGTGGCACAGTCTAGCAAACTGAATTTGATGATTGGGCCTAGCAGTAAAACATGACTAATTCATAGAGATGTTCCATGCATGTATCCATCAGTGAAGCAAATGTAAGGCGGCGGCAGATCAGTTTGAGTGAGAGAACCATCTCAGCCAGCTGAGTTTAGATAAGCGCCTCGGAGGGTCTACAGTCGAAATGAGTAGAGCAAGAAGTTAGGTCTCCCTCTCTTGGGTCCCTTTTGGCATGAAAGATCTTGTGAAATTGTCTAGCCAGCCATACTGATTCAAAGATGGAATACAAGTCAGGCAGAGAAATGCCACGACGGGTGAGAAAAAGTGACTTTCGAAAAAGATGTTGCAAAGGGTGTGAGAAGAATATCGATGGGGGGATAGGGGCGGGGGTGATTGTGGAGGTCTTTCCAGAGTCTAGTGAGGACTCATTCACAACACATCTCTGACCCAGATACTTATTTCCCAGGAGGCTGGTAGGTTTTGGAAAACAATGAAAGAAGTGAAAGGAGGGAAGTGAGGCAAAGTATTTCTAAAAGTAGGACATATTTTACAGTCAGTGGATTCTTAAATAAAGGGCACAACCTAGGTAGATAGGCAGGTTGCAAGACAGAGAGTTGAGTAGCCATAAACATATCAGCCATAACATCATGACCAATAACTGGTCTAATGAAATACATTGACCATCCTGTTACAATGATGCCCCAGCAGCTGGTGGGAGCATGTGGCTGTTCTGTTATTAAAGGTAATATTTGGAAAGCAGAATAGAAAAATTAAACGGCCGTGATGGTTAAAACCATAATTAGATTGTCTTAGTGGTGTAAAAAAAAAAACTTAAAATTATTAACACAGCAGCAGAGCAACCAGTGCTATGCTGTGTGAAATTAACTATAATCTATTTGATGATAAATGTTTGCATTTCACTGAAGGTTAATAATGGGTCTGACGGAATAGCCAGAAATTAATGTCTTAAAGATTTATTTAGTCCACAAAATCTGTATAATCTGATGGGTTGTTTTTTAGCATGATAGAGCACCTGCCATCAAATTAAATATATTTGCAACATGTTTAATGGCCTTTAAACAGACATCTTAATCCAGTGAAGCAAAAAAATAACAACTTAGAAAATGAAGTCAGCTTGTGTGTTTTACCAGTAAGCATTCAGTGACTTACCAACAGCAGACAATCATTAGAGGAATATCAATTAAGAGAATTTGTGAAATTCTCACTGAGTCAACACCTATAGGTATATTTGTCTAATACGAGTATATTTCCACAACGAATCCCCTGTGACTTGAGGTTAGGGGGAAGATATTAGGATATTTTACATCTCATTTAGATGAAAAGATATTAAAGTAAGCTACTGTACTGGTCAGTGAAAAGATATTTTCATTGCATCATTCATTAAAGGCTGTGGAGCAAATACTAATGTTATTTGTCTGAGAAAATAATACAGTGTAAAAAACTGTAATCCCAAAGTTGAACGATATAAATATATTGACTTATCTTTCAATTGACGTTCTTGGAAAGCTTGGACTTGAGTTGTTTTAGATGGTGGAAATTCAACCCTGAACGCACCCTGTTATTAGCTGCAGTTAGACCTTTTCCTGATTCTCTAAACTGAGATCACTCTGACTGATGTCTACTGCTGGTTTGGGATTGCCGGCACTGGTTTTCAAATATTCAAATAACAAATGTTATCAAGGTGTAAAAATGTAAATAATGTATCTAACTACTGTAGTGCTGCTCACAGAAATATGAGATTGTGGCGGTAATGGACTAAGATGTTTGCCAATTACAACTGATCCTGTATTTGTTTCAGCCATCAACGATTTTTGCAAATGATCAAGTGAAAACTTGAGTTAACGTGAGTTAAAGTCACAACACGTAACAGCCTTTCTAAATTAATATACAGTATTAAAATGGTAAGAAAAAATGAAGGAATTAGAACAAGCATGTGTTTATGCACCAGTAATCTTTGTTTTACATGATGATTTCAGTGACAAGACTAAAGGTTAATATATTTACACTGCAAGGATTCAATTGATCAGATGGAGATCCTACTTTAAAACAAAAATAGGTGACAAATTATGCTTATTTATTATAGCATTCCCTCCAGAGATGCTCAGAAAAAAAAAAATCATGTATCTGTGTTGAAGTTGTTGCTGGAGTAACAAGACTTAGCAGTTAACTATTTTCAGTATCAGTAAGGTCAGAGGAAATCCTGAAGATGTAAGTATGTAATTAAATGAAAACTATATTCTATGGAGGCATGTGGGATCCTTATATGTTACCACTTTTAAACAGGGTGCAAGACTTCAGTAAATCTCAGGAAAAGCTGAAATAAGTACAGCAAAGTTGCTCAGCTTTATGCTTTTGAGCTTGAAACATTTGTCTGTCAAGGAACATGTTGGACATGGACATGTTGGCAGCTGTCCCACAGCTGTACGTGACCAAGCTGGTTGCCTGTGTGAGGAGGAGGTACCAGGCTATTCTGGTTGTGCACTATTGTCTGACACATTTCTGAGCCCCCTCTTTGTTGAATCTGGTTTCCTGACACCTCAGTCTTCCAATCCAATGAATGACAAAAAACAGGAGTCAATGACTAAATGCTTTTTGACATTGACTGAAAGGTTTGGCAAGTTTCTTATGAGCACAACCCACATAGTTCAAATAACACAAGACTTCTTTACCATTTGTGCATTTGTGTTTGCAGGATAGTGTGAGTAGTATAGGATTAATATGAACTGTAATAATACAAGAGGTGTTGATGGTTCAACCACACTCATAACTCCGGTTAAGTTGAAAAAATAAATTTCTATCATGATTTCTTGGCAGAATTTGCTACTGATTTTCTAAAACCGGACAGATACTTTCTGATTGCAGCACGGTACACGCCTTAAATAATCAGGAATATTTCGTAGAGAACCATTCTCAGCAGTGGGTAGTCATAATGTTATGGCTGGTCAATGTATTTAATAATGACTTATCTGATGGATTAACCCCACAAAGTCCAGTATAGTTGAAATTATTAATATCCAATCCATCTAGAAGGGTGTTAAGTGCATATTGTGGTAAATTCTGATGTTTGTTGTTTGTGTTGTTAAATTGGATTGCATCATGCTGTGCTGTAGAGGCCTCATGTGGTTAGGATTACGCAAGCATTCAAACATCACACCCTAGACGTAGGTAGAGCAGTACTTTTCTACAACTTTCATGTGTAATTTTAGCAGAACAAGACATTTTTATTCTTTGCAGCTAATTAATATTTTTGGCATGCATTTTATAATCCTGAAGATGAAGTATCATGCTTTAACTGTACTAACCTGTAGTGTTTATCTGTTATTTTTTTCATTGCTGCAGTACAGACAGTGACATGCATGCTTACTATGAACTACACACATTCACTCGCAGCCCTCACCTGCCACGAGGAACATCCACATCCTCCTTTTTCCAGCGCAGAGCAGGCGGTGGGTCACCATGGACTTGACATCTGAACTCTACACTCTCGTCAACTAGAACCACCTGGTTCACTGGACGTTGCAGAAATGCTGGTCTTTCTAAATGAGTTTTGCACACAGCATAAGTGTTAATTATGCCAAGGGGTTAAATATTGTTTCTTCTTTGAGAGCCAGTGATAATTCCTGCAGCTTTTTCAATATACTTTGAATATTGGACTGATTTCGTACCAAATACTGAAAGTTGTGCCTTTTCACTTTCCCTTTCTCCAACCATGTTAGAGGCAACACACACATAGATCCCGGACTCACTCTTCCTAGTGTTTGAAATGGTCAGCTTTCCTCCTCGAACCTGAGGAGGACAACGCAATGAGCTAGTTCAAAACAAATTCCGGTAAACTGCAACACATTGTTAGTATAAATGTAAGGTTAACATGGAATTATTCATTATAAAACAGAAAAGATGAATGAAATTGTCATATATTTTCTTATGATGCTTGTTACATCTTTTTTAAGAATAGAGTTACACAGAAAATATTATTTGTTGTTATTACTTTATCCTTTACTGAAAAATAACCAACCGTGATCCTGTCATCTTTGAGATCCAGTCGAGTTTTATCTTTTCTCCAGAATATAGTTGGTTCAGGATGCCCACGTGGGGGCTGACACTCAAAGCTTGCAGTTTCCCCAACTGCCACCACCACATCCTGCGGGTTCTGACGGAAGTCGTCACGCAACACTAGGAACAAAAACACAAAAATATAAAATAACTGTAATGATGTGTCATTTGTTTTAATATTTGTATCTCCATAACTTCTTTGGAAATCATAAAGTTACTTTTGAACTAAATTCTTGTTTATTTCACAACTTTCTAAATAAAGGCCAAAAGAAAATTTATCAAACAGCCCCACAGGAACCTTAGTAATTTACCTGTCTTCACCACTACTATTTTCCCTCTCAGATCATGGGTATGAGAGCTCTAAGCAGATAAGTATAACAAAGCTTAAATACTGGGTACTCTGTTTATAGACTTTATAGTGCAAAACATTCGTATGTAGAGTGTAAGGTAAGCTAAAAAAACAAAAAAACAAAATAAAACAAAAAAATAATCATAGCGGAAAGATATAACAAATTAAGAGGTAGATCACACATAAAACTTCTAAATTCATCTACAACATTAGTAGCAAGTTCACATAGTTTATATTAGACAGTGTAAAAAAAATATATAAGCTCTGAAGTTGTTATCTTGAACAATGTCAGCACTTGTTCATCTGCCCAAACCAAAATATTTCAGTCAATGACAAGTTTGATTGAAACTCTGACAATACATTTGCGATGTCAACCTTAGAAGATTATGACTTAGCTTTACTAATCCACGTTTAGAAAGTGATATATGTTACTCTAAATCAGTAGTTCATCTGCTAATAGCACAAAAGACAAGTCCTTTAGATTTTTCCTTATTACCGTCTGGTATTTTAAAGAGATTATGTCACACACTCACAAAAAAGTTGCCACTGCCTTTGGAAGAGAAAATGCCCCACTGTCTCACAGATCCTCTGCCATACTTAAAAGAGGGCATCAGGGCATTTCCACATATTGATCCTTTGTAATGTACAGGGGTTGGACAATGAAACTGAAACACCTGTCATTTTAGTGTGGGAGGTTTCATGGCTAAATTGGACCAGCCTGGTAGCCAGTCTTCATTGATTGCACATTGCACCAGTAAGAGCAGAGTGTGAAGGTTCAATTAGCAGGGTAAGAGCACAGTTTTGCTCAAAATATTGAAATGCACACGACATTATGGGTGACATACCAGAGTTCAAAAGAGGACAAATTGTTGGTGCACGTCTTGCTGGCGCATCTGTGACCAAGACAGCAATTCTTTGTGATGTATCAAGAGCCACGGTATCCAGGGTGATGTCAGCATACCACCAAGAAGGACGAACCACATCCAACAGGATTAACTGTGAACGCAAGAGGAAGCTGTCTGAAAGGGATGTTTGGTTGCTAACCCAGATTGTATCCAAAAAACATAAAACCACGGCTGCCCAAATCATGGCAGAATTAAATGTGCACCTCAACTCTCCTGTTTCCACCAGAACTGTCCGTCGGGAGCTCCACAGGGTCAATATACACGGCGGGGCTGCTATAGCCAAACCTTTGGTCACTCATGCCAATGCCAAACGTCGGTTTCAATGGTGCAAGGAGCGCAAATCTTGGGCTGTGGACAATGTGAAACATGTATTGTTCTCTGATGAGTCCACCTTTACTGTTTTCCCCACATCCGGGAGAGTTACGGTGTGGAGAAGCCCCAAAGAAGCGTACCACCCAGACTGTTGCATGCCCAGAGTGAAGCATGGGGGTGGATCAGTGATGGTTTGGGCTGCCATATCATGCCATTCCCTTGGCCCAATACTTGTGCTAGATGGGCGTGTCACTGCCAAGGACTAGCAAACAATTCTTGAGGACAATGTGCATCCAATGGTTCAAACATTGTATCCTGAAGGCGGTGCCGTGTATCAGGATGACAATGCACAAAATACACACAGCAAGACTGGTGAAAGATTGGTTTGATGAACATGAAAGTGAAGTTGAACATCTCCCATGGCCTGCACAGTCACCAGATCTAAATATTATTGAGCCACTTTGGAGTGTTTTGAAGGAGCGAGTCAGGAAACGCTTTCCTCCACCAGTATCACGTAGTGACCTGGCCACTATCCTGCAAGAAGAATGGCTTAAAATCCATCTGACCACTGTCCAGGATTTGTATATGTCATTCCCAAGACGAATTGACGCTGTATTGGCCGCAAAAGGAGGCCCTACACCATACTAATAAATTATTGTGGTCTAAAACCAGGTGTTTCAGTTTCATTGTCCAACCCCTGTAGCTTCAGAGAACATCTGGAGTGTTGTTTGCCAAAAAAACTTAATCTTAATCTCTCCTCCCACTATTGCATACAAGTTTTTCATTTCAATAGCATAGGGAGACAATATGCCATAAGAAAATGCCCCGGCATCACCATGGATTTTTTTAGACATGTTGAAAAATCCCAACTCATGCCCTGCAGCACTCATAGACAATGTGTGCTACACCACTTGGATAGAATTTGCATGACTGCTAGTTAAATTGCAGGAAAACCTGCTAATAACATTACCTAAGCTCACACTACTCAATGTAGATACCTCCCTTACCTTGGCATGCTGGATGCTTGAAACTGAAATTGATAGCATGACTTACTTTCTAATTAATTTGACATATAATTATCTGACCATTTGGGAGCACCTTTAGAGCAGTTATATTTTATTCTCGGGTGGTCAGCTGACCCTTTAATTTGACTGGACAGAGAGAGGGAGCCAGAGGTAACACCACCGGAAACGTAGTATACCCAGTTCAAATACAGGAGAACACCCTTAATCTCAATACACACTCACTATTCAGAAGAGGAGTGCAGCAAAAGCAACACGTATACTTAGAAAATATAGCAAGACCTGAAGTTACAAAAAATTCACCTCACTTCCTCATGTTTAGACCTGCATTACACCTGATTTTCAATGCACCAGGATGTATGAGAAGATGGGAAACAGTGCGGCACAGTATTAATTTCAACTGACAAAAGTACACACTCGGTTAAAGTCCCAGCATCACGTAGCAAACTTTGCATGTTTATATTTGTGAACGTAGGCCAAAAAATGCTTTTTTGTGGCATGCCTCATGTACAACTACTTGGCATGTGGACAGAGATTTGGTGACCCTGCTGCAGTTGTTCTAGTCCCCAAACTATCCTCCTCAGGGCATTGTGTCAAGATAGACATTGGTTCTCATCTAGCCTAGTGACAGGCTGCTAGGCTGGATGGCTATAGAGAAAAAAGGCCTCTATAGTCTTTTTTATACATCAGGAGAACAGTAATTTCTGACAAAGGAATTATTGAACTGATAAGTCAACTTAAAATTAATCTGAAAAATATGTAATTAAATGTATACCTGAAAACAGTGCTTCTGTTGCAATTAATTCATATAAATTCATATCATGCAAATAAGTGTGACTGTGACTTTGTAAAAAAATAAAGGAATCATTCTATTGGCTGCCTCAGAGGCTCAGGAAAAAAAAAAACTGTTCTGGTTAAGAGTAGCATTGGATGATCATGTGAGGAGTATGAGTAAAAAGCCTTGCATGTAATCTCTCCTTTGGTAAACATAAGCGGCTTGTAGTCAGTGAAAACATTATGAGCTGAGCCACAGTCCAAGCCAGTGATTTTTTTAAAATCTTATATGTCAGCATCCACAGTGGGGTATAAGAAGGTTCACTGTGGGCTACAAACTGAAGGCTGTAGAGAATAAAAATACTGCAAAATTCTCACTGAGATTGAAAGAATTATTAGTTGTTCCATTAAAATGGGTAGTTTGGTTACATCTGTTCTTCAGATGAAACCTTGAAAAGAGAAAGCAGTTAGAAAATGAGCCAGTCCTTTTGCAGCAGGCACAGCATCAGACCTTGGACTCCTGAAAAGACATTTGAAAAAAAATTACAAGTGACTAGGGATGTCAGCTGGATCAAACAGGCCTTTATAAAGACTCATGAAATAGCAAGGGAACAGGTGCAGGCCTCGTTCATGTTCCTACATAGTTATAGTAGCTGGTTTGAAAAATATATTGAAACTCCTGCATTACTCTCTGTAAAGGTATCAGCACTATCTGGAAGGAAGCCAATGCCTACATTATAAAGAAAAAAGATCCCAAAATCAAGCCTGCGCAGGGTGAAATATGACAGTATTCCATTTTTATCTGACTTTTTAGTTCATTAGAATTCCATTTTGAGGAGATTTATCATTCTCATGTCAACATTTTCATTTATCTAATAATATCTACATCTTATTTTCAGTATTCAAAGACATAAAAAATGCATTGTCAAACAATTACAGCAAAAACAAAGAGAATGCATTCTGACCAAATGTATGAGGTAGTTAAAGTGAAGTTAAAAGGCAAAAGCTTCAAAACTCCCTAATGCTGTCAGAAATGTTAAACAAATATCTGTTTAAAAGCTGCTGCTGCTTTAAGTAGTTACAGGAAAGACTGCACTGTACGGCATCATTGGGATTAGGTTTAAAAATAGAGATTGTAATTTGGATCCTGCAATGAGTTGTAACCTTTTTGCATTAATAGCTTATGACATGTTGTTTTTGTGAAAAGCCTTGCTGTAGGCCCATTTTAAATAATAAAGAGCAGTGTATGACAGCAGTCACAGCCACGGAAATAAAATGCTCTTTACCTTTCTTCGTCAAAGAGCTATCAACTTGTGCATAAAAAAATAGCTTCAGACTGTCATTTCCACTTTAGTGTATGAGGAATTAATGAAAACTGGAGAGATTAATTATATCTCACTGTAGGTGATAGTTTGTAAAACTCAGAGCAGCATAAACTTGCATGGTGCTCAGTCTGCTTTTCATCCTCATTACTGCCATAAGCTGTTCTGCTGATATACTGTAGCATAAATTCCATGTCCCAGAGGACACCTCTAGTGAAAAGGAAAACAGGAAGCAGCCAGTGGCCCTTTGGCCCAACTGTCAATCACAGCCTGCAGTAAATGAATCTCAGCTGCAATACTACTTTGGCAAAGACATATGCCTGGTTGGCTGTCATGTTGTACTATACGCTTAGTGACCCATTCCATGCAGGCAATGCTACACTCATCCAGACACACAACAACATTCCCTGTTCCTGTGTTGACAATGCGTCTGTAAATCCTGTCCCAGGAGGCTTTAAAACTCATACGTAAACAGGGGAAACTTGAAAACTAGATAATTGGGTAAAAAAATTGTAAAAACAAAGGCAGAGAAGTTACTGAAAACTAAAACAAACTGTCATTTGAACAATTCTGACAAGTACAGAAAGAGAGATCCCCCTTGAGCTTTTTAACATTTTGTCTTCTACCACAGACTTTAATGTATTTTAACTGAATTCTATGAGATAGACCAACACAATGTAGTGTACAATGTTCAAGTTGAAGGGGAATTAAACCTGTTTATCAATTAATTTGACAATCTAAAAAATGTGGTGTGCACTTGTAATCATCCCCCACAAGTAAATACTAACACTACCGCCACATGTCTTATGGGATATCTAGAGAATTGTTGCCCATTCTTCATGTATTTTAACATCTTCCATAGGTCGTAAGATCTTTCCATAGGTTCTTAACTAGATTTAGGTCTAGACTTTGGCTGTGCCATTTTAAAACCTGAATGTGTTTTGACCAAAACCTTTTTGACACAGGTTTGCTGCAAGTTTAGAGTTGCTGACATGATTTTCCAGCTTTTTGTTCTATCCATCCTACCATCAGCTCTATTAGCGCTGGCCAGCTCATCTGCCCCTTGTGAAGAAAAGCATGCCCATAGCATAACGCTGCTACCACCATGTTGCACCATGCAACTTTTCTGTTCAGGGCAATGTGGAGTATTAGTTTTCCATCCCCCATAGTGTTTGCATGTCAGCCAAAAACGTAAATTTTGGTCTCATCTAACCAGAGCATCTTCATCTTCATGTTGGCTGTTCCCCTTACTTTGCTTGTGGCAACTGCAAACAGACGTTCTTACGGCTTTCTTTCACCTTTGGCTTTTTCCTTGCCATTCTTACATTAAACCCAGATTGGTGGAGTGCACTACTAATAGTTTAACTGATTATATGGCCTACTGGCTGTTTTTCTGATTACAGCCACCTTGTCAGTTTATGTGGATGGCCATGTCTTGACAGGTTTTTGTGCTATACTCCATTATCACATGATTGACTGAACAGTATCATGTGAGATGCTGAAAGCTTAGGATATTGTTTTGTAAACCTGCTTCATACTTCTTCTGATTAAGACTCCCCTTGCCCAGCCCCTATATTGAAGTGGATAGTAATGTCATGGTAGTTTGCAGTTGTGCAATATTCTTTCCAATTTTGAATTAAATTACACACAAGGGAACTCTGTTTTAATGATTAAAAAAAAGGTGTGTGGTTGCACAATAATAGGAAAACATGTGATGTTCAATAATGCTAGTGAATAATGATATGCCTTGCCATGAATAAACATATGATTAAAAAGTGTTAATGTGTTTCCGCTTTAGGTTCATAGTAAACACAGACCCTAGACAATGAATACTCCATTCAGCAACAGAAGAAAAAAAAAGGCTGACAACTGCTCTTTTGGCAATGTAATAAGTTACTTGTAATGTTTTTTTTTTACTTTAATACCTTACCACCACGTTGCTTTTTAAAACGTTTTATCATGCAGTAAAAAAATAGGGTCCAAATACATTACAGGCATGGAGAGCCTGAATGCATGGTACCTCAATAATTGGCTAACACTTATTGCAAACCAAGATGTTTTTTGTGACATCCAAATTGCATTTGCATTTAAAAGTTGACTTTTAAAGTCAACTGGTTGCACTGGATGTTATTTAGCAGTATCAGGATTAAGGGGACTAAATAAATGTATAAAAACTTTTCAAAACCATGTATAATTTTCCTTCCATGTTATAATTATCTATTTTGTGTTAGTCTAGTGCATACAACTGTCTTAAATACATTAAGGTGTGTGGCTGTAACATGATAAAACATGGAAGGGTCCAGTGTATATGTGCCTGTTAAAATACTGGCTAGATCTTTCAAATGTGCAGTTAAATCAAAATATTTCAGAAATTCTCATATTTTATGATAAATTCTGTACATGCAAATGCTTTGAGATATTACCAGCTTTCACAATAACCTGAAATTACTCAAACATTCGGGGTTTTATTTTTTCAATCAATGATTTGGTTGCTTTATCATGGAGTATGCCGAATCATGTCTGCGTAAATTGGAAGTGAATTACTTGTTACATGCAATTTCTTGTTAATAGGCTGCTGTCGATTTAAAAGGCTGTGAAAGCATGGTCAAATACATCAGCGCTGTTGGTAGTCTAGCTGTGATTTATTCAGTCCTGACAGTATGTATAAATGGCAACCATCCCACTGCCTTTCACACTGCTGTGGGTGTTCCCCTTCCCTTCCTGATCTCTCTAAGCGGCCTATGCAGCGTTCTGTGAGTGGTACATATGATGGCATGTGAGACATGGGGTGGAGGTGGCGGTGTTCTAATCTGTTTTTCTCAAATGAGGAATCCCCGTAGAGGCAGCATTAATGTGTAGTCTGTTGTCTGGTGGTAATTATTTCGGATGCTGTGCCTGCCACCGCTGCCTAATGCTGTTTGATTGAGTACTGCTCAATTATTCAAACAAGGCATTCAGGGGTCTCACCCATTTGTCAGGTACATTTATCGAATCAGAAGGAGAATAATTTGTAAATGGGCTTCATTTCAAGGAACAATAGGTGGTAAAAATATATGACAAGGTGGAAGTATGTGAAAACAAATAACAAATAACAGCCTATTTACTTGAGTAGAGAAGATGATGCTTTAAAATGTGATTCATCTGTGTACAGACAAGGGCTTTATCAGGAAACACAATGATCTGACTTTATTTACGATCATATATATGCAGCAAGATTAGATACATCTGGTACAAGGTATCTCTTCAAGCATGCATGCAAGAGAAAAAGTAAGGATGCAGTCTTTTATTATTTGTTTAATTTCTCTACCTCTGTTGTACCATTTTCAACGATTACATGCTGTGCTTTGTGTAAAGGCAGAATGCAACAGTATGTTAGCATGTCTCAACAATGGGGATCTGAAAGAAAACACTGATGAACATTAAATCAACTTGAAACACTGGTGTATAAGTCAATAATTAGACAACTCAGGTGTTTAGTATCATAATCAGCATCTGACAATACATGTTTCTTCGTAACTAATAAACAAAACACTGTCTTTGAGAGACGGTAGTGGTACTGTATGTTTTTTTTTGGGATTTGATTTGATAGGCCAACACAAAGTAACACAGTAGCAAAGTAGCAAAGTAAAAATCTGAAAATTCGCTGGGCACATCATCTTTGAACCCCCTCAGGAAATGTTTTGTAGAACCATTGTACAACATTTTGCTGAATGTTGAGGGTTGTTATTCTGTTTAAAAGTAACCCAGCTTTTCTGCCAGGATTGTCATGTATTTAGCTTTGTCCATTTTGACATAACCTCTGTCACTCCTGAAGAAAAGCATCCCAACAGCATGATGCTGCCACCACCATGTTTCACACTTGGATTGAACACCATGTATACATTCCCTTCCGCTTCACAATAGTCCGCAACTTTCTTCTAAATTCCAAATAAAATACATTCAAGTTTGAGGATTTGATGTAATAAATAGTGAAGGGAATGAACCGTAATTAAAATATAAATAAAAACAACAAACACTATTAAACACTCTAACATTAACTCAAAAGGATAGTACATATGCTATTTCAAAACAGTTGTTCTGTGGTCTAAAAAAAGTGGTCTAAATATTGCTGTTAAGAACCTGTTGTGCTCCTTCCAGCAGCACTATCTTTTTGCACAGTAAAATGTTCTAATCATCTGGCAAGACCCCCAGACCCCCTGATTTTTTATACAATTATTTTAATTTTTTTTACCATATATTTAGTCATGCTTCTCTGAGTTCCTTTTCTTACACTATTTTCAGATCAAATTTTTAATTGTTCCTAAATTCATACTAAAGTGACATTAACCTGCTGTGTTAGCATGCAGTTTGTTAGCATCTTATTTCCATTTCCCACACATTTCCCCCTTTTACCACAGGTTCTGGATGTTCACCCACCCTAAAAGGTGATTTATTATAGTCTGAGATATTTCTATCATTTCATTTCAACAAGAACAATTTTTATTTGAATTATTTTGTGTATGAGATAATCCTTTTATAACATTTTTAACACAATATACAGGGGTTGGACAATGAAACTGAAACACCTGACATTTTAGTGTGGGAGGTTTCATGGCTAAATTGGACCAGCCTGGTAGCCAGTCTTCATTGATTGCACATTGCACCAGTAAGAGCAGAGTGTGAAGGTTCAATTAGCAGGGTAAGAGCACAGTTTTGCTCAAAATATTGAAATGCACACAACATTATGGGTGACATACCAGAGTTCAAAAGAGGACAAATTGTTGGTGCACGTCTTGCTGGCGCATCTGTGACCAAGACAGCAAGTCTTTGTGATGTATCAAGAGCCACGGTATCCAGGGTAATGTCAGCTTACCACCAAGAAGGACGAACCACATCCAACAGGATTAAGTGTGGACGCAAGAGGAAGCTGTCTGAAAGGGATGTTTGGTTGCTAACCCAGATTGTATCCAAAAAACATAAAACCACGGCTGCCCAAATCATGGCAGAATTAAATGTGCACCTCAACTCTCCTGTTTCCACCAGAACTGTCCGTCGGGAGCTCCACAGGGTCAATATACACGGCGGGGCTGCTATAGCCAAACCTTTGGTCACTCATGCCAATGCCAAACGTCGGTTTCAATGGTGCAAGGAGCGCAAATCTTGGGCTGTGGACAATGTGAAACATGTATTGTTCTCTGATGAGTCCACCTTTACTGTTTTCCCCACATCCGGGAGAGTTACGGTGTGGAGAAGCCCCAAAGAAGCGTACCACCCAGACTGTTGCATGCCCAGAGTGAAGCATGGGGGTGGATCAGTGATGGTTTGGGCTGCCATATCATGGCATTCCCTTGCCCCAATACTTGTGCTAGATGGGCGCGTCACTGCCAAGGACTACCGAGCCATTCTTGAGGACCGTGTGCAACCAATGGTTCAAACATTGTATCCTGAAGGCGGTGCCGTGTATCAGGATGACAATGCACAAAATACACACAGCAAGACTGGTGAAAGATTGGTTTGATGAACATGAAAGTGAAGTTGAACATCTCCCATGGCCTGCACAGTCACCAGATCTAAATATTATTGAGCCACTTTGGGGTGTTTTGGAGGAGCGAGTCAGGAAACGTTTTCCTCCACCAGTATCACGTAGTGACCTGGCCACTATCCTGCAAGAAGAATGGCTTAAAATCCCTCTGACCACTGTGCAGGACTTGTATATGTCATTCCCAAGACGAATTGAGGCTGTAATGGCCGCAAAAGGAGGTCCTACACCATACTAATAAATTATTGTGGTCTAAAACCAGGTGTTTCAGTTTCATTGTCCAACCCCTGTATGTAAGATTAACAGTTTTAATCGTGTTTTCACAATAGACATTCATGATAGCATTATAGTCACTCGGGGAACAATTCAGACACACCATCAGAATAATTATGATTATGAAGTCAAATTCCCATTTGCATTACATCAGGAGGTTTAATACCTATTGCACGCACCTGCTTTATAGACAGTGAGGATTCTTGTCCGAATGGCACCCTGACCAAGCCCTTCTTTCAGCCACCCCACATACATACATACATACATACATACATCCACACACACACACTCTTGTTTTGCTATATGTAGTGAGGACCATGTGTTGAGTCCTAATGACTTCCATTGATTTTCAGTCATTTTCAACCCTTTCTATGCCCTAACCCTGACAATAACCCTTAACCTAACCATTACCAGTGCATGCCTAACCCTAACCTTAACCTAAACTCAATTCACACCTTAGTCCTAAACCCAACCGTTAGCAAAATAGGTTGTGAGGACCAGCAAAATGTCCTCACTTTGGTACAAATGGTCCTCAATTTGATGGTGATATCGGAAAATTGGTTCTCACTGTGATGTCAAAACAGGAACACACAGACAGACAGACAGACAGACAGACAACAGTGTGTGTGTTAAAGAGAGAGAGAGAGAGGAAAGAGAGAGGAGAGGCTTAAGTGCTGTAGCATACAGTTTCTATCTCACTTTCAGTCCAACACCAGAGCTTGAGGATTGCATTGGAGGTGAAAAAAAAAATGTTAAAGAAAAACCATATTTCAGAATTACATCATGAAAGTGATACTTTACATCATGCAACTGTGAGCAATCTGTAAGTGTATCATCTCATATTGAAATTAGTACAAAAGCAATTTACATCCCTAAATGCATAACCTTTGCGTTTAATTACCATACCTATAACGCATTTTCCATCATGCTCCTTTTTTTACAAGTAGCCTTTTGTTGTATCCTCATGTGTTAATTTTAAAGTTACTATTTGAGCTCAATTACAAATAATAATGCAGCCTATCATGAAGCAAAAATTATCAATCTTTATAAAATATCTCTAATTGAATCTGTTTATCAATTAATCAAAAACAGGAAGACAGTTGTTTAGTTCATTACACAAACCGAGAAATAAACAAGGTGTGACGGACAGATGGCGTCGGGTGACAAAATAACAAAATTAACTCAGCCAGCAGTCTGTTTACTTTCTACAACACATAGTTAAGTGTGCCTCATCATAGGTGTGTGTTGGTGGGCAAGTAAGCTAACAATCCACTGAGGGGATTTTATAATTTCATGCTGTACAAACTCACACAAAGAAAACGGTTGTGGCAGAAGAGAAAACACCACTGAGGCAAAAGGGAAATTGTTAATGAGTAGAGAGGGAAGATGAAGATGCAAACACCTTGTGAGTTTTCTGTGTGTAACAGATGGCTGTGTTTCCATTTGGGAAAAACAGATGCAGTGACGAAGTGAGGTGCCGCATGTAGATAAAGCTCCCATCATCTAGGAAACAAACAGAATTTTAAAATGCATTCAGGCTGTGTATCAAACAGAAACTTTGCTTCAATATTAAGTGTCTTGCAAAGGTATTCCACCCCTTGACTATTTTTTTGTTTACATTTAGTTTTACAAAATTACCCCAAATTTCAATGTATTATATTAGAATTTTATTTGATAGACCAACACAAAGTAGCACAGAATCATGAAATGGAAGGAAAATGATGCATGGTTTTTAGGACTAAATTATATTATACATCAACACTATTACTGAAAATTACAGCTAACTCTCAATATGCAAAGTTTGAATGCATTACACTTGACATATAGCATCCTATCTAATATTTCATCCAAGCATTAATTTGCAGTTGCAACATTGTATGCACTGACATAATAATGATGATTCTGATTCAATATTTTGTGCATCTCTAATGGTTTTCAAGATTTATTTTTATACATAAAAATCTGAAAAGGGTGCAGTGCATTTGCATTCAGTGCCTTTTGCTCTGATGCCTCTAAATAAAGTTGTGGAACAGTTTCAAGCATAACCTAACCCTGCTTGGAACTACAAACACACCACGACATGGCTGTCCTTTCACACTGACAGGATACGTAATGAGAACAATGAGCAGAGAAGACCTTAAAACCTTTGGTGATTCTGGAGGAACTGAAGATTCACAGCTCAGGTAGGAGAATCAGGACAACAATTAGCTCTGACTCCATCGATCTGGTTTTATCAAATGGTGGTAAAAAGAAAGGCCTGTATTGAAAGAAAGACAACATCCTCTCCATGGGACATAGGAACTTTGAGAGAGAAAGTGCTCTGTTTAGATGAGACCAAAATGTAACTTTTTGGCCAATCTACTAAAACTGCACAAAACCCTGAAAATGCTACTTCTAATGCAGCAAAAATGTATGTACAGGACTCTTTGACCAACATGCAAAATAGGTGACAGAAAATAAACACTGCACATCACTTTTACCCAATCACAAAACAGCATCATGATGTTGGAATGCTGTTGTTGAGCACTAATATACCTACATCCTATTGTAAATTGGTATTATGATTTGAAAATTGCTATTAACAGTTGCTCTCCATTCAGACTGAACTGGAGCTTTTTTGTAAATGAGAATGGGCAGACATTTCGGGCCCTTAGGTTTTGCTCAAAATGTCTACAAAGTTGGTAGGCACATATCACAAAAGGGCACACAGCAATAAATGAAGCAAAACACAATGTTGAGAGCAAATACAGACTTTTCAGATCTTGTTTTGGAAAAATAAGAGTTTGTGGTTATAATGTGACAAAACGAGAAAAGGTTCAAGTGGTATGAATACTTTACACTGAACTTGAGCCTGCTGTCATACATTATGAACAAGTTAGTAACGTATACAGTCATTGGTCCTGTGTCAAAAGAGGGTTTAAAGCCAAAAGATTTCTCATGACAGTGGTCTGCTAAACAGTGCTTTGGGGTTTGCTGAAGAATCTTTATGAAGATAAAAGCCTGTAGGGTGTGTGTCACTTTCTCAACAAGTCAAGGATGTCCCATATCTGTCACATACATAAAATACAGACAGACATATACATACATACAGACGCACACATAGACACAAAAAAACCCAAAACAAAACACACAGAAAACAGCTGCCTGGTTCCTATACCACAAGCTACGCTGAGGACAGCAAACACATCATCACTGTTAAGGGCGCAGAAACAGAAACCAAGACAGAAATGTCGACACACAGTCACGGGGGAGGAAAAATCCACAGTGAAGAGGGTTATTTGCACTAAGGATTCTTTTTTCTCCCCCTTCCTTGCATAAATAAACAACGTAACATGTCTGCGGCCTAAAACAGTCATCAGTAATCAGTCAGGACCAGGATCAGCAGTGAAATGAGGAGCATTTACAGAATGTCCCCTGAGGCTAAGTGCCCAGCACACACGTACCTTCTCAACAGCAGTACGACTAAATCAAGGCACACTTTTATATAAATAATATGCTGCACTGCATGTAGACATGGAAACCTTACGGTTGCTGGCATTCATTTAGCACTGTCACATTCTGAGTGGTAATCCGTGGCACAATGTGAAACAGTGCATTGGTTTAAACGCAGCTATCATCGTGTCTTAGAGCCAGAAAACCTAAAAATCTGGACTGTCTAAAACATACATGAATCCCTGTCAGTCTTTCCATTATTTATCAAACAGATTAATTTTAAACACGTTTAAAAAAAAAAAAAAACAACTGTTGGAGCCACTCCTCTCAAAAAGAAAGGGTCTATCATTTCTGCATGTATGACGTACCATCAGGGATCACAGAAGACAATGTCATCTGCTATAAATGGAATTGTCCTGACAAAAAATATCTTTCTAAAAAGAATATTTCAATTGGATCATTAACTGCTCTACAAAACAGAAACTGGATGAAGTAAACACTAATTTTTACCATGGATCCCCTATGCAGAAAAACGTGAGTGACCTTTGTGAAAGTAAACAGGTAATGAGGACAGATTTCTCTTAAATGACCGGCTAATAAACATGATGGTGAGACAGTTGTCTGTAGAAACACGTGGATCCCTGCCAATGCACATAAGGGTCAAAATGCACATTAGGAACTGTAGTAAAAATGACAATGTCTACCTGAATGAAGTCAGAATTTTAGTGTTTTTGTTACAAGCCCGTCATACCACTGTGGTGAATTACAGACCAGGCTTGCTACAGAATGCTTTTCATTTTCTGGGTGGTGTCCCGGTTTATTTGGTCTCCAATCAATTGATTTCAGACAAAAAAATGTTCTGATTTCTTCCTCCTCACTGGACAAATAAATCTTCCCCTTATGAACTCAAATTGGAGGTGGCAGCTTAGCTATTCGTAGATGGCAAAGCCTAGGCCCAAAAAATTTTAAAAATTATTATTCACGGTATGTTCTTGCAAAATACCAGTTAACAAAACCCTCATAGTCACTTTCATACAGGCTGAGGATAAAAGTCTCAATTGTCTTATCCAGCATTTCAAATGATGTAGATTGTCTGTGAACCAGTTTTAGTCCCAGTTCATTGTCATTTTGACAACTGACATGAATGTAAAGAGCTGTAGAAGACCAAGCAGTCAAGGGTAGCCAAAATCAGCAGTCTCTCCTAAGGTATAAACAGACAACTTGCAAACCTAGCTCTGCTTTGCTTTGCTTTTTGGCATCATTAGTGTCAAATCCAATTAGAGTTAATGTGACGGTTGGAAATAGAAGCATGTCGAAATATGAGCTTGCCTGTGGCAACACGAAACTTTTAGATGCAGTTTACATCCTGCCCCAATTTTAGCTTACATGGGCAGGAGTGCATCCCCCCCATCTCATTACTAGCAAAGTTGAACAAAGAGAGATTAAAAATATGCAGTTTACAAAGCTGTATTCACAGAAGTCTGCCCATGAATTTACACTTTTCTGTATATTCATCCTGCATTAGTTATGCATGCTTTGGCCTTTCAGTTAGAAACCAGTCAGCCACTATGAAGAGTTAAACACTCTACCATTGTCATGTTTAATTAACCTCCATTCCCCCGTCGTGTAATATAAATTGAAGTTGTAGATGGCACAGGCTGGATCTCCCCTCCTTTGGGTTCTCCACATCGCTACTACCACATCTTTCACTAGCCTCACCTCTAGTTACTGTAACATAATTCCCTCAGACCACATCTGCACATCAATAATAAATAACTTCTGTCTGCATCCATCTCTTCCCAAGAACACATTCCTGCATCTTCCACACTCAGTTTTGTAAATTTGCTTTTCCCCAGTTTCATCTTTATATACTCTGTAGAATGTTATGCAAATAAAACCATCTGGATTCACCAAAGATATAAGGTTGGTTAATTTATTCTTTCATCTTTTTTTCTGTTCTGTTCTGTTTTTTGGGGGGTTTTTTTCACGGTTATTAAAGAAAATCTTTAAAATGATGTGCCTGGGAGGCACCAATGCCCTGTGTTCATAAACCTAGACGCTGCTCATGCAGTTATTGGAGGAACATGAGAAGTAAGCAGAGAGGGGGAAGGAAAGAGATGAAAGCAAAATATAGAAAAGGTCGATAACATTATTTTTCTCTCAGTCTGTGGATATCGCAGACCCTTACAGCAATATTGTGGAGATGTACAACATGAGCTGGAAAATGACTCAGGGATCAGAATCTAGCATTTTATCCGCCTTGCTTCACTAAAGCAGTGGTCACCAAGGGAAAGAGCTTTCTTGCAGGCTCTTTTCTTTTCTGACTGAAAGTAGATACTGCTGCTGTGCTGTACAGTCATAAAAAGTGAAAAAAAAAAATCTAAGTGTTCTGTCGCATTTCTGTAAGGAATTCAAAGTCAAAACCTGTTATTTTTACTTCTCCTTTAAAGATGCCACAGTGTGGGGATTTTTGACACATTCTATATGGTCTACATTATATCTTCTTCTGCTTTAATTCTTTCTTCAGGGATGCTAGAGACAGTGAAAACTGGAAGATAATCTGTACATCTGCACCATCTAACATGATCAAACACATCCCATCATGGCCACTGGAGATGGTTGCTGAGCTGTGTTTACCACGGCATCCTGGTTTTATCCTTTTGTGCATGGACGCATACAGATGGGCCACAATATGTGCATGTTTGGAAAGCATAAAGATATGTGTGAATGTATTTGAGTAAATACCTCGAGCTACATAGCTACTGTTGGCATTAATATGGTAATGTCATGTTAGCACATTAACTGATAATACATGACATGTTTTTTTGCTTTCATTTCAATGTTTGACCTTAGATCTATAAATGAGTAAATAAACCAGAGAGATCGAATATGAGTGCCGTACAGCAGCATCATATGACCTGGAGATAGAGGAATGCATGGCACACACGTTAGCCCCCTTATAACACCAACTTTCAGACCCACATTACAGTGCAACTGTAATCATAGGTGCTCTACCTTGTTTCCACAAAGTAAAGATATGTCATAAAGATTAGGTGGGGTATTTAAATTGAATGTTAGAATAAGTGAGGGTTACCATTTTCCCCAGTGATTCATACTGAATGATTGTATTCAGAAGAACCATTTAATTTCAGCACCTTTACAAATATTAAGGATGTCCCAATCAGATCCAAGGTTTTAGCTCAGGCCTGATCAACAGATTTTAAACTAATTGGTATCAGGAGCTCCTGATAGCTGTTGTTGGTCTATAGTCTGTGATTCTGTCATTTTGCAGCTCCCGGTCTTTCGGTCTTGTGACCTGGTATTCATTCAGATGTCCCCAGGTATGCAGGGAGAGCTGCTGAAACACCAGACATTAAGGTTTTTGATGTTAAATGCAAAGGGCTAAAAAAATGGCAAAGCTCTTACTGATAATTTTATATTACCAGAGAATATTTTTTTCTGTATGTTTTGTTAGCTCACAGGTAACTGGAAGGGTACTGAAATACACTATTAATCAAATTACTAATGGTACCTATCAAAATAGAGAATAATCATTTTTACATTAACCTACCACTTTAACAAGCTGCTCCACATAAAAACATCATCAGCAGGAACAAGTTTATTTTGTACCTGAATGTGTTGATTCAGTCATGCATTCATGAACAAATAATAAAGCTATCACCTTTAGGGGACGCATTATTATTTTTTAAAAGTTTTTTTTTGGCACTAGAGGCCTTTATTTCGACAGTAGGCAGACAGAAAAGAGGGGTAGATATTCGGCAAAGGATTGCTGGGTTCTGGGACTCAAACCCGGCATGGCCGCATCAAGGACTATAGCCTCTATATATGGTCACGCGCTTAACCCCTACACCACCAGCGCCACGCCAGGGGACGCTTTAATAAAACATGATAGAAACTTGCCTAACCTACTTAATCTGCTTTGTAGAAACTGCAGACACTCCAGCTGGGACAAACCAAATCTTTCTGGATCACTAAAATAAATCTATTTACAGAATGAATATGGTGTTTAACACTAAAGTTAGAAGAACTGCAAATGTATTTATCTATTTAGAAAGAAACTCTTTTCTAAGAGGCATGTTGGCTAGTCTTTAAGGCTGCTACTTAAAGAGAGATGAAGACCACAGCAGATAACATAGAGGCTGAAATCACAATTATTGTAAAGACATCCTAAAATATCAACTCATCATTTTGTCCTGGTCTTAAAAAAATAAACTCCTGTTTGCAGCGACTGCTGTGTTAATACATTTGCCTTTAATCAAAGTAACTTTCACCTCTCAGGCTTTGTTCAAAATTAGTATCCATTCAGCATGGCCAAAAATGTCCTTGGATTTAAGAGTTACAACTGGATTTATACATTATATAATTTATACATTTAAAGACTGGAGGTCATGAGTTTAAATATTAGGAACAAATCTAGACCCACAATTAATTCCGTATGCATTAAGACAGCTAAAATGGTTAAAAAAAGAGACACAAATGGCCAACCTAGAGGCCACAGGGTTAACCACTGGGGTTATCAGGAGGGCTAGAAAAAATAATTTCAATGTTGTTAATTATGGCTCTTCAAGAGAAATCAGAACTGATGAGATTGGTGTCGGCTAGGTCAAAGCTTTATAAAACTGTTGGTTGGAAATCAACAGCAAAACTCTGGTCGGCACATCTCTAGATGTTATTTCTTACATTTCGCTTCCAGGGAAACAAACTTTTTTTTGTTTACTGAATGATCTTGAGGAAAATTGAGATTTCATAGGAGTTTATCTATGCACACCACCACTCACTAACTTTTAGTACAGTAATCAGCATGTTTTTTGTTACTGAGCATTACACACTAACCTGCAAATGAGGCCCTAAAATGCTCCTAAACTGAAGGGATAAACAACTCACACAGGATGACTTTTCCCTATATTTCTCAAAAAACAAACATGTTTCAGATACTGATAAGGTAATTTCTTTATACCGGACACTTCTTTATTTCGCTTGTTAATTTTCTATATTCGTTTAGCATGCACTGCACTACAGGCTGTAATGATCAGAAAGCTAGTAAAAAAACACCAGAAGTCTGAATAAACCTTTCATAGACCTCTACAAAGCCTTGAAAACTATTGATTAAAACCACTTTAAATGATTAAAAGAAAGTCTGGCGTCTTGGAAGGAAAGTATAAAGAAATTAAAAGGTAGTTTGTAATTTGCTTTACTATAAGCTCCTACCATATACCGCCCCCAGCCTCCAACATCAATGTTCCAATAAGCAGTTTAGGAGATTATTCACCCCAAATCTATGTTAATCGCATCTATGCCTACCCTGTTGTATGCTTAAGGCCAACCATTACGTATCCTTTATGTACACAGGGATACACTAGAAGGGAGCAGTTAAAACTTCCAGACCTCCTGTCTCAGAGACCTTTCCAGGATCTGTTAGCATTTCTTCCATCACACAGATAGATACAAATCTAACAGGGTTTTCTTACCATGCTTCAGGTATGGCACGGTTCCTCTACACAAAAAACAAAAAAAATGTAACCACCACCTCTATGAAGCAAAATTGCAAGAAAACATTTAGGTTTCGATTAACCATCTTTTGCTATCCTTTGTCAATCTTTCTTTGTTTTAATTCACTGCATTCCTAATTTATATTCTGTTGAAACAAAGAGGGCTGCTGCTTCCAAAAGTTCTGCCAGTTCGGTTTATCCACGTAACACTGTATAAGTCCCAGCCACCATACACTTCCAAATCAGTCTCAAATGCCAATCCACCAAATTTCCCTTCATCAACAATGTACACAGTGCTTTTCAAAATCAGTCTAACGGAAAGGTCTGAATTCAAACACACAAATATTGCTGTTCATTATTTGAGCAGAGTGTGTGGTTGCGCTGCTTGACAAAATAACTGTAAATACTGACATGGCTAATCTCAGCACAGCTGTTCGTATTAGGTCCTTTAATCCTGGTCCAGATCGGTGATGCGCTCACACTGGCTTGGGGACAGATGAGCAACAACCACCAGGCTGCCAACTGGGCTAAAGGCAGCAGACGGACACTCACTTTTAGACATGATAAGCTGTGAATCTGAGTCGTGGAGAGCAGCTTCCAACAGCGCAGTCTTTGTCAAACATCAGAAGCAGTTTGACTAAATATGACTGGCTCTGCTGCAACCTCACATCAAAACACTGAAATTCCTTTATAGCCCAGCAATAAAGGAAAAAAGGGGTAGATAACACAAATACCTATGACCAGAGTACACAATAAAATAAAATGCATTATCTTGTTAATGACACTGAAATACTTGAATGGTTTTTATACTGACTATTAAATAGGGTGTGCAATATTAGATGATGGGATTAAAACATGTTGACAATTTGCAAAAAAAAAGAGAGATTGCAGGATCTTCTATAGCAGATCTGTATATTTTACAAAAAACATCTGGCCCTTCAGATATTCTCAATTAACCTGCGTTTAAATTGGTGATCAAAAATGCATAAAGTGTTGATTCTTCATGGAAATCTGAATATGCTGTTTTAATTTTGATAAAAAGACCTTTTTAATTCTTTATTCCTTTTCATCTGAAGTTATCTTAATTCTTTCCTAATTTCAGTTAGCACAGCCCCCCTGCCAAGCCGCCCTTCGCTGTGATGACAGCATTTTGATCTGTTTGAAGAGTTTCAGGGCTCATCATAGCACGGAAACAGCACTAGTTAATTCACTAATGATATTCTTATGGCCTCAGATAATGGATTTGTGTCTGTACTTGTTCTGTAATATCTCAGCGCAGCATTAGGTACAGTCGATCACAATATTCTCTTAGAAAGGCTGGAACATGCTATAGGGATCAGGGGAACAGCACTAGGCTGGTTTAAATCTTATTTTTCTGACAGATTCCAGTTTGTTCATGTAAATGATAAATCATTATTCAAACTTCAGGGTTAGTTCTGGAGTATCACAGGGTTTAGTGCTTGGGACAATTCTCTTTACAATATATATGCTTCCAATTGGTTAAATTATCAGGTAGCATGGGATTTTTCTATCTATATTGGGACAACTAGGAAAATCCTTTTAAGGCTGACGGATAAAGCACAGCACCCCACCAGTAAACACATGCAGCATATGAGGGGAATCAAACTGTTAGCTTAGATGTTGAAAATATAATGATGGATCACATCCATTTGATTTTCCTCATTCTCGTATTTTATCTAATTTCATCAAATTATGTTTATTGATGGTTTCGTAATCCGCCAGTCAAACTTCTAAAGGACAAGCGATCATTCATCCTGGAGTGCTCCCTCTGATGATTTATGGTGTACAGCAGAGTGATGGGACTCTTCCTTTAGGCAGTGTAATAAGCCCTTAAATCACAGTGAAAATGACTGCTGTGAGAGGCTGATGCTGCACTATGAAGTGCTGCACTTCTCTGCTGCCGACATGCTGGAGCCAGTCTGCACCTACCTTTCTGTCTGATCTGCATACAGCATCATGTGCCAAGTCGATCGTCTGTGGTCAGATGAAAAAAGAGAGAGGAATAGACGAGATGGCATCTGTGTCACGTATCAGAAAGCAGAAAGGTCGCGAATGTAGGACATAATATGAATGACTGACAGATAGAAGCAAAGACATAGATGCCAAGCCATATTCTCTTGTCACAAGGTGTAAGGGAACTGACAATTCTGTTTCCTTTGGAAAGGAAAAAAAATAATCAAGCAATAACCCTAACAGCATGTAAACAGACTGTGCAAACAAAGCATACTCTGTTGTCAGTCTGGCATTTTTTCCACAAAAAACCTGCAATCTAGAATGATTTTAAATGAGGAACTGAATATTAAATCATGCACAAAAATGGGATGGAGATACAGCAACGTCATCTGTTTTTTTATCTTCAGTTTGTCAAAAAAAAAAATGAGCAGGGATATATCAATATAAATGTACAGTAAATTGTAAATGAGAGGATTTCTTAATGTTTATCGGTGTTAAAAATATCTTGACATTTAAATTGTTGTAACTGAATGTGTAAAACTGCATAAATGGGAACAAATGCCCAAACCAATGAGGTTTTTATTTTCTCCCACAAGGTAAGTTTCCAGGTGCTTTCAAAAGGACTAGAATGTGAGAAAATATTCTTTTCTAACTATGATGTCCTGCTGTGAATTTTATCCTCTAATTACAATGTCCTTCTGTGATCTTAGGTGATGTATTCTTTCATGCCAGAGCACGCAGACCAGGGGTGGAGTAGACGTCAAAAATGATAGAACAAATGAAAAAGAAGTCAATCAATACAAGATAGCTTTCCTCTAGTTAATAAAGTTGTATGCAGCCTGTGCTCCGAACAGCTCCAAAGGCCGAATTTATGATTGTTAAGTTGCTCCAATTACTTGGTGGCAGAGTCTTCTGTGAAAAGCCCTATTAACCCCTGGCATTGGTAAAAAACAGAAAACAGCCGGGTGTTTTCTCTCAGGGAATGTAATTAATGGGACACCGTAAAACAACACACCCACTGGAGCATCCAGTCCCTTAGCAAATTATTGCTTCACTTACAGCACAGAGTATACCTGGTTTTGCTTTCCAGTTCCAGTACCTCAATATAACATAATACACTGTTATTGGGTTCTCTGAATGATAAATGTAACTTATGTCGATGTTATAAATCAGGTATCAAAAATTAAGCTTTTTACATTGTGTAATATACAGGCAAATATTTCATTTTCAGTGTGTCATAATGTAACTAATTATGAAAAAGGAATATTTTACCTATGTTTAAAGTGAAGTAAGGAGACTAATCTAGTCTAATACAAATCCAAAGGTTTTGGTGTTTTCCATCTACAGTCCAAAGTTTTATGGGTTAGGTGACTTGGAATCTCCAAACTGACGGTCTGTTAGTCTGTGTGGACTTGTTGGTTAATTTTATATTTTTCCAATTAAATAATGCAACATGTGCTTGAAAAAACCTTAGTTGAGACTAAAGCCAACCATTCCAAAGATTTTCTGGAGTAAAATTTCCAAAGACAACATGAAAGTCCCTTTCTGATCATCGTTCCACAAATGACACATCAATAGGAACCTCCAAATATGCCTCACTTGTCCTTTGACATTATACAAGATGATCCACTGAGATCACTGGCCCAGTGTACTTTCTGACAATGCAGCTGGGATTCTAAAACCAAAGGAGCATAGCTTACAACCTACAGCAATCCCCTGAGCAATGTGTAAGACATCAGAAAATCCACTACATCTGGGCACTATGTTTACATGCATTCCATGCTTTACAAACAAAGTTGATGAACATGTACAAATTCCTACATAGCAAATGTTGAAATTAGTCCCAAGAATTGCAGGAAAATGGTACACTACACTATGAAACCTCAAACGTCCGCAGACAGTGCACGCACATTCCGCGCTGCTCACAATACATGCAAAGTACTACCAACTCTGTGGGAGCCTTTAGTTTCTGCTTTGTCTGCGCTAGTCATTGCGGTGCACAGTAGCAGCTTTGCTGTGATGAGAGAAATCTGCTAGCATCTTGGTCAATTGCATATGGAAACTGGGTATTTGGTGTAACAGTCCGTGGAGAGGACTGATGACAGTTTCCCTGCCTATCCAGAGTATGTTGCACTGGTGAGTTCACATTGACCTGGAGGGTCCGTTAGTCTATATCGTAGCATTTACTATTGTAAACTCCAAAGACCTATGCTGAAACTGTTAGCATGTGATTCCGTAAGTTGAATATCCAAAGAAAACAGGTAAAATCCTCATTTACTCATGGTAGAAACGCTACATGGCTTTATTATTTTTTGTTAAAAACGTGTCACTTTTTATGATTCTTTTAGCTTAAAAGGTGCAATTGTTGTTTCCTGTAACTAAGTGATGTGTTACTGGTTACACACAACATTCTCTACATGCTATTATCTGCATCAGATTCTGCTGATCAACTTATTTCTCAAATCAGATAGGCACTTGAACATCATGCAGTGCTTCTAATCGAGGCACTTTTGTTTTTTGTATGACATCACTATATCTCGCTTGTTCTGCAATCCCGTATTATCAGTTACATTTATAGTGGTTACAGGTTTGCTGTGATCACCAAACAAAAATTCATTTTAGAATCAGATATCCCTGAGCTGGTAATGTACTTTTTTGTTTTAAATTTTGCAGTGCACAAACCTTTGCCTTTAGCCAGCATCCTTGACCAATGTGAAATGGTGACAAACGTAGCATACTGTACATGAAAAGGTAGCTGTCTAATACTCAGCTAATCTAGCATTGTATACCACAGGTATAGAACCTTGCTTTGTCTGATGTCGTCCTTGGTCTTAAACTCGATTTATCAAGAGGTGATTTCTGAAGGCAGTTGGTTAAACTGGATCAGAGTAAATTCAGCTGACTGAAAGTGCTGACACACTTTTCATGTTCTACACTGCTGCATATACTTTCCATTTTCAGTTCTACGCGTCAACTTAGAAACAACAAGTTGAGAACAAGTTTACTGAGGCTTGCAAAAGCCAGGAACATACATGGACAACTTTGCAACTCCAAAAAGTCCAAGATATATCTATTGCTACCCTTATGACCATTTTCAGCTTGAGTTATTAAAAATGTTTAAAAATTTAACATCAAATGAGTGAACTACACATCTGGGCAGGTATTAGCCTTCAACTGCCATGAGGATTTCTTCTCTGTTCAACAGACTTGGTGTGATTTAACATATTTCTACTACAGGCAGGAGAACTACTACTGAAGACCTCTTAGATCATCAGAACCTTACTTCAAACACTCCAAATTTCCCTTAATGCTTTTTAAATTATTGTTCTGGCTGTACAGCACTTTGAGTCATATTTAGCTGCATAGTTGTTTTCCTGTAATTAGTTTCTGAGTGATGAAGATCAGCACACGTGTCTCACTCAAATTATAAGTTCTATTGTCCTTCCCATTTTGAAGAGTGGTTCATAAAAATGGGCCTCTTAAACAGGAAGCTCTAGATTACTAATTAACAGCTCATACAAAGTGAAGCAAACAAAATAAATTATTTAGTAATTTTTATTGTTTGGAGTGCTACTAATTGTTGCAAAAACAATAAAAACAACAGCAAACAAATTCTTTCTTAATGTGGAACTTTGCATAAATATTGTCAAATTAAAGGCTGGATTTTTCTACATTTTGTCTGATAAGACTTTGTGGTCCTGCAAAAAGATAAATTCACTTTAATGCATTTTGCATGTTTTCAGCACCATTACCAGTGAAATGTGGAGTGCGTTCGATATCATGTCAAAATTTCATACCTGATATGCCTTTTGAAAAATCTAAAATAATTTAGCAATAAATATCCACTAGGTATTATTTTTGGATAAGTTAAGGTGCAAGCAAGTAGATTATTTCAGAGTCTTCGATATCCAAAGTCAAATCTCTGCCTGCGCTGGCTTAATGTAGTGAATCCTAAATGAAACGCTGCTTTTTATGGTGCTCTCCTGCAGCATTTCTGGCTCAACAAATGCTATAAATACAACAGCAAGAAAGGTGAGCGAAACCTATATTTTATCCTGTAAGTGCAAGAATCCTCTATAAGAGCATTCAACAGCTAAAAGAATCTCATCCACCTCTTCAGCCATTTGGTATTAACATACCGCCCAACATCTAAACCTTCCATCCTGGGAGATAGCAGCAAAACATAATCAGCTCAGATAACAAAGCTATCACAGCAGAGTAGGTCTTCCATTTCTTTTTTGGGGGGGTTTACCTCTTTAAAAAAGTAATACTTATTCTCACTACAATATTTTCAATTAGCTGATTTGTCATACTGTGGAAACTGTTCTGAGTTATTCCCAAGCAAACAGTGTTTCTTTGTGTCCTTATCATTTAATTGATCAGTGGAATGATGTGTAGTAATGAATCGTTTCTGAACAAATTCATAAATGACAGAGCATGGCATGTAGTAACAACTTCATTAGCTGGGGTTCGAGGTTTTATCAGAATTAAATATTCATTATGGTGCTACCTTGCCTCCACAATCGTATCTGCGAGCAATCGGAATTAGAGCATTAATTCATGTAAATGAACACATTTTATTGCAAGCAGTCACAGCTAGACACATTCTACCAGAGATAGTGTGTCCTCTTACTCCTTTGTTTAAGCAGTGTGCATGAATTAGTAATAAGCGAGGTGATCCCCTTGCAGCTAAACAGGTTAGGACAGAGTATATAATTATATTGGAAGAATGATGGTAGCTGTAAAAGACTGAAAGAAATAGAAATAAGAACAGAATCAAATACAGAAGGATGCAGAGAAACTTTATTGGGGATAGGTGGCTGTGGGTGGGATGTGAAGCTCTACATGGCTGAGCTGAACTGCGGTGCAACTGGCTGTGGCTCGCTTCGAAAAAGCCTCACCCACAGAGAGTTTCCAAACTGTCACATGCCACTGAACCACAGTAAAAAACAAGCACACACACACACTCTTCCATATACCAGGTCTAGCCATTTTCATTAACAGAACCACTGGCACACTCAGCCCAGCTGGTCCCCGAGCCGACACGGGAACTGCACATCTGGTATCAGTGCTCCGTTAGCAGGGAAGCCATCTGGTTGAGCGAAGGGAGGGAGGAGACAGGAAAAAGTCAAAAGAGATTCTCATTGATAGGACTCTCATTGATACCAACGTATACACATAAAAATGGATTTGTTTGTCAGACGCACTGCAGCATATACTCCGAGTGCATTAGTCCTCTTTCGAGTAAGAGGATTAGATGTCAAAGTCAGAATTGTTTTCTCTGAGCATTTGCAGCTAATGGCAATGAATGGATAGTATATTTAATGGCTCCGACTCTCGGCAAAACACACATCATCATCAGCATACATAATTCTCCTTTTGTATTGTCCCTTGGTTTGGTTTCCTATAATATTTCAGAATACAGAGACATTAATAATCTTAAGTGTCTCTTTGTGACACTGCAGTACATTTTAACAAGCCTGATTCAGGTTTGCAGTGCCTAACAGTGTGTTTCTGTTTGATAACTAGTTGGCCTTGGTACCTTGCATGCTGTGATTTCTTTTGTCTGCTGAACTGCATTAACAGTATACTTCAATGTAAACTTTTTCTTAAACATGCATAGTGTCTCCTAAATTGATTAAATAATTAATAATTTAGTTACAGCTGCAAGTCTACGCTTTGCAATTCTAGAAACAAAAATTTATGTCCATTTTTCTTTGCAATATAGCTCAAATTAACATGTTGGACCAAGAGTGTCCATAAACAGCTAGTTTCAAGTCTAGCAGCCTCTGACAAGGTTTTATTCTTTTCTCAGGATTACCATTATTCAGCTCCATCTAACTCCCTATAACTCCCAATGAGGTTGAATGTCCTTGCTGAAGGAAAGAACCCCCTTAGCATAATGCTGCCACCATGTTTTATGGTGGAGATGTTTTTTCAAGGTGATGTGAAGTGTTAGTTTTCCACCACACAAGGTGATTAGCATAAGTGCAAAAGCATTCAGTTCTAATTTTATTTAGGAATATCAGAGTAAAGGCAGCTGAATACAGAAACCTGTCACACTTTGTAGATTTGGCAAAAAAATCATGTGTCATTTTCCTTGCATCTCAAAATTCTAGTCTTTATTTAGTCCATCCGAATAAAATTCTAGTAAAGAAACATTTACTTTTTGTGGTTGAAATGCAGAAAAGCTCAAGGGGTATGAATACTTTGGAAAGGTACTACTTTTTGTTGCCACTAGCTCAATAAAGAATACAGGTCTTGAGCAAGTCTGTACATCCAAAGGGTCTAGAATAGGCACAAATCTACTGCTACCCCTAATTAGAAGAATAACTCTTCCATGAAATTGATTGTAAATTTTTATTGACCTCAGTGTGACCCTGACTGTATTTAAGCTACAGTGGCATTTAGCTGTTTATTTACCTACATTTGTATTGGAGTAAGGCAAAAGGTCATGGAATGACCACTGAAGCCCTTGGACCCACCAGCAGTAATACACTTAAACCTTTTGTGAAATCACAAAACATATCTGATAAATCCCCTCCACACTACACACTCACACACAAAGTGCCTCCTGCTGCCAGTGGCCAACTGCATCATGCTCTTATTAAACCTTGATCGGAATTCAAGCTAGAGCATTATCCACTTACAGTTATTAATGCTGCAGCTCTCTAGGGAGGAAAGATCAGACAGCACAGACGTGTATGTGTGTGGGAGGGGGGAGAGGGTCTATGTGGGGTGGACGCACAACCCACATACAGATGTTGCACTTACTGGTTGTAAGACTGTTGCCATTACATGAATGGATAAGATTTTTGCATTGTTGAATTGACTTGAAAATTGTCCCTTCCATTAGATGAAGGGTGGGGGAGATGGAAATGGTTTATTAGAAAAGAAGAAGTAATCCAATGAAAGTAACACTATTAAACTATCAATCCAATCAGAGGCAGAATAGGAACAGACTACAAAAACCCTGGGCTAGATGCTTTATGAGACATTACGAAAATGGCTCCTAAAATCCCAGCCTGAGGGGAGAAAAATAAATTGTGATTCTCATTTTACTTCCCCATGTACTCGACATCAGTTAATTAGAAATCCAAACTGATTCTCTCACTTGGCAGAGTTAATTAAGAATAAACAGAATTATGACTACTATGAAGTGTTGACAAACCAAGCACAATTGAAAGATGAGAGAAAAGGAGTGGGTAAGACACATATATATACATACATACATACATACATACATACATAATATATATATATATATATATAATATATATATGTGTCAGCCTATGTGTCTTACCCACCCCTTTTCTCTCATCTTTCAATTTTTTGTTTGGTTTGTCAACACTTCATATATATTATATATACACATACATCATTAATATATTTTATATAAAAACCCCTACAAAATTTTATAATAAAAAATATAAAACATCCCTAATATTTATTTATATATATATATAATATATATATATATATATATTTTATATATTATATTATATTATATATATTATATATAAAAATATCTATAATTATAAAAAACATATATAATATATTATATTTTGGAATTTGTTGACAAACCAACCCCCAATTGAAAAGATGAGAGAAAAGGACAGAACACAGAACCATTACTTCAAAATTAAGATACTATGTAGCAACCATGTTTTTTTTTCTGTACTGCTACAAACCTAGAATAACATTTATTAGAGATGTACTTTTTAGGCAGATTTAATAGAAAAGCCAATTTCAGCTTTTCTATTAAATCTGGCAGGCCGATTCTGATTTTGACTGATTCTGTTTGTTTAGGTTTTTTTTTAAAACTGTTTCCTGTTTGTTTATTAAGGGCATTTTACAAAAAAGAAAAAAACGGGTTGCATTTTTTTGAAATTTTGTGCGTGGGGATCTTTTGGGTTCGCACTCCTTTGTATTAGGTAAGTAATTATGTTTATTTGGTGTTATCATTTTAGTATTTTCTGTTCCATTGCTCCCTCCATTCCTTCAGCGTCTCAGCTCCATGTTGTGCTTCAGCTGTTTTTTCATATGCTCACTTAATCACTTGTGTTACTTTCTAGTACTCAACCTCCTTGGCATGTTTTACTCTTGGTTGTCCTAGTGATTGTCGGGATCCTCTGTTTTTCCTAACCCCCAAAATTCCAAAAATACGTTGTAAAAGGCTTTTTTTTGGGCATGATCCTCCCCCAGTTCCACCTCTGTGTTTAGGTCCTCCCCAAACAAAAACCATGAACAAAAAAAACACAAATGCAAAACCCTAGCCCTAAAACCGAAAACCTATAAATCAACATCTCATGAGATGAAGTAGTTTTCAAGCCAACACAAAATGAAGAAATAACAAGATGATTCCTATTTCTGCATTAAATCACGTTTCTTACATTTATTAGAATTTTATCAAACTCAAATGCAGCGGATCATGGTACATACATGTTGTTAAATGATCCATTTATAAACTAAAAGACAATGTAAGTAGTTCCTTTAAATACTTTCAAAAGCAGTATTTGATCAATCGAGCAGATCAAGGGAAAATGAGCAATCTGTCCCCCAAGGGTGGTGTTCCTAGTTTCTATGTGGAGCCCCTTGCTATTTTGGTTTTTTCGTTATACTTGTTTACAGCAAAAAAAAAAAAGGAAGGCAAAAAATTCAAAAAAACAAATATTTTTTTCCAAAACCCCCATTTAATTCAGTTAATTTATGAAGGCTCAAAATTTTGTGATTATATCAAAAATTTTTTTTTATTTAAAAATCCCGATTCGCACATGCACTATGCAAAGTAATAAAAAAAATTCCCCGGGAACGAAAATGGTTTTTCTCTTTTTAGCAGTGCCACCTTCCCCAAAAACCCAGTAGGTTTTCCCAAACCTTGCCCGCACCTTTCTAGGGTTTCCCCATTTGGGCCCATAAACCCCAGGAATCTTCCTCTCGGGGATGGTATTATACCCAGAAGGTCTGACTGCCCTGACAACAGACTGATACAAGGGTAGTGGTGTCTGTTGAACAGGAGCCAGGCCAGCTAGATGGGAAGGAGTGGGGGAAGGGAGGGCATGCAGGAAGAAGGAAGGAAGCAGACAAAATGTGGCGGATTTTGGTTTTTTGGGGGGGGCAAAAGGAAGTGGGGAAGCTCCCGCCCCTTTTTGGGGAAGCAGGTGTGTGAGAAGGTGATAAGAACATGGTAACAAGAACTAAACACACACACACACACACACACACACACTGACGTGCAAACAAAAAAATACTAAAAAAAAAACCACTCCACCCATGTTCAGTACGGAGTAAGAATGATATCCCTTGGAATTGGTCTCCAGCTCTTTCTGTTCCCTCAAGGTGGGACAAGAAGGAAGGGATTTTGGTGGAAGTAAAATTCAACAGCAGCATAATGATCAAAAAAACAAAATAGGAATTCATTTGATTGAAAGAGCTGATTAGGTGGTAAACACAAATTCCTTCTTGTGGAGAGGATGTGTGTTTCACTACATCTGTGCTCACACACACATGCCACACACACACATATGCACATTAATTTTTGAGACTTAAAGCCTCCCTTGGGCGTGCTTGATAGCAGGACGTGGTCCAGAACAGAGGAAAGTAATTTATGGCTAATATATTTGTTTGGCTGGCTTATTTTAGAATGCATTAAGATTAATTAAATGCTTCTAAATGTGGAGCTGTGGAGTTCAGATTCCACAGATGCATTCTCATCATTAGCTCAAAGTTTTTTAGTCTGTTTAACAGCTTCTAATAGCCTGGGTGAAGCCAGACTAGAGTGTCCTAATGGCTGGAAAACACGAAGCCTGACTATTGGACTGGTGTATAGTGATTTAGTGATTGAGAAAGGCTGTATGGGGTGACACTGTATAATCCATTGCATTTTACTGTAAATCTATAATGCTGGCACATTTCAGCATGGTCTGCACCTGTCTGTCCTTGTTAATCAGAGCCAGAGCGAGAAGGAGAAGATGGAAAGGAAGCAATTAGGAACTCTGTCATCAAATATTTGGTTACTTTGGCAGAGAAGTGGCATTAAGGAGTGAAGAAGATGCAGCTAAGCATGCTCAGATTACTTTATATCCCCCATTATTTGAGATAAACTTTGAGCAAGCAATTAGTGCCAATCAGGGATTAATTGAGCAAACACAGAAGAAGTAGAATGGTTCTGGAATTTTTTTACTTAAGTATTTGCTGAAATTCCAATTAAAACATTGTTTAACTGATTGCTTGTCAGTTTATCATAACTGTTGGTGTACTTGTCACACAGGGTGAGGATGGATGTGCATAATTGCATGTGAGCTCAGAAAAGTCAATCCACTGATTGAGAATGTCAATGTAAATAGGATACTGTGGCTGTTACAGATGGAAAAAGGTGGACTAGAAATCTGCCAACTGCCGTTTCGAAAATCAAGGAATATTCATTCATTCATTTTCCAGAGACGCTTTGTTCTGTTCAGGGTAACAGGGAGGGCGAATACAACTGCAGCTGTCTTTGGAAAGGAATACAGCTTGGATATCTCCCTAGTATATCACAGAAAATCAAAGTTTGATATTTTGGTTGTGTTTTATTTTAGCTGACATTGTGTTGCATTTGATGTTCCATTAATCCATATCCATCAAACCTTTTCACATTTTGTCACATTACAACTACACGCTTCAATGCTGTTAACCTAAACTGACAGGCAAGGCAATGAGAGCATTAAGCCAAGAAGTAATCAAGAGACTCGTAATAACTCTGGAGAAACAGAGATCTGCATTTCAGGTGAGAGAAGTGAGAGAATCTAGTGACACAACAACTTCATTCGTGCAATCAACAAATCTGGCCTCTATGGAGGGGTGTCATGAAGAAAGCCATTGTTCAAATAGTATCAGAAGAACTCCCAATTGCAGTTTGCCCAGAGCTTTCTAGGTTACACAGCAAACATGTGAATGTGAAATTTAGTTTTTGTGGCTCACATGCAAACACCATGGCGAAAGCAGCATCATACTGTGAGGATGTCTTTCAACAGAAGGGGAGGGAAATTTGTTCAGAGTTGTAGGGAAGATGGACGGAGTTCAAGGGGTAATCCTGGAAGAAAACTAGGTAAATTCTTCAAAACATTTAAGACTGAGACTCATCTACTGGCAGAGCAACAACTATAAACACGCAGTCAGAGCTACAATAGAATGATTTAGATCAAACCTTATCCATGTTTAAGAAACACCCAGACCTTGGAAGCTACTCAGAGCTAATAGGAAGTTGGATGCCTAATTCAATGCAATTCTAGAAGAAAACCTGTTAGAGGCTGCAATAAGAGTTCACCTCCCTTCAGGATGAACCTAAACATACATAAATATTTATGCAAGAACGTCTATGTTTATTTATGAGAACAGGTGTAATAACACACAGGCAAATAATTTAAACAAAGTTTTACAAATTAATAAGTTTGAATGAAACGAACTAAAGTCAAAAAACACTGGGCAAAATATCAGCCATTATTTTAAGTAATTTTCTTCGAAATTTAAAGTCAGCGTTTCTTTGGCAAGTTCTAAACTTAATATCCATTTACCTGTGATTTGTAAAACTCATATTAGACTGAACAGATGACCCCTGTCTTATGGAAATAATCCTCTTTTACTTTTAATGAAATACATTATTTACAAGACAACCATGACTTGAATTTGACCATGAATTTCCTTGATGCAATGTTTAAGGGTAAATCAAAAGATACTACATCATTTGGTTTAATCAACTGAAACATCCCCTTTATTATGTGATACAAAATTAGTCAAGCAAAATAATTATGTAAGTGTATTTATAACCATCCTCTGTCCCACTGAGTCAGGAAAAATGTGGATAAAGCCAGTTTAGGAAGAGATCTAAATATTTACAGGATTTTCTTTTTTAATGGTGGCAGTGTAACACAGGGGGCCCAATTGAGTCCTAATAAAAAATCTAATATTGTAAATATTTAAGGTAAAACTAAATTATTCCATAAATTATGCAAAAGAGACTAGATAGAAAAGTTCATATTTGATGTTGAGAAATGTTTCTCATGGATAACTGCACAGAGATTGACTAGTACCATAACTGGGTGATGGCAGATGCTGCATAAAAGAGACAGCCTGAATGAATATTACAGTGAAAAGCAGATATCTTGTAGAGTCAGCAACTTAAACCCCTTGTGAAAAATTCTGAGGATTTTTCTGCACCAACACAGAATCTGTTGGTTTTGTTATTGTAGGAGATTTAACTTTTTATTTGTTTGTATTTTCTCATGGAAGCCTATTTCTAATTACAAAGGTGTGTTTGTGCTTTAAAAGAAAATGTGTCAGATTATTTTGACCTGCAATATTATTTTTATCAGTCATTATCATCACCTGTTATGTTCGAACAGGCAAAAAGACAAATAATGGGCAACCTGCTTTGCAATTAAAATTTTCCCTGTAAATGTAAAGCCACACAAAAAGTAAAACACAACATTTATTTTGTTTTATTTAATACAAAATGTATGGACACCAAAATGATGACAGTGTTTTAAGTGTGGTTCTCCACAATTTCTGACACCTCCAACAACTCCTTTACATAAGTGGAACTGAAGAATTCTAGTAAATAAGATTATTTTTTAGGTTAATCGGTGTTTCTTTGAACTTATTTAGTAATCCATGAATTCCTGTTTTCAGAGGAAGCAAACCAAATGTAACACAGAGACTCGCTCGTTAAAACAGGAAATACAAGAGATCATACCACTCAAATAAGGCAGATGTGTTTTAAATGTCCTGTGTCAGGAAATGTTTACAATTGGGTTGTCAAGATCCTAAAATTTCAAACGTGAAACCAATAAGTAGGGGACAATTCAGCCCTCATTTAGAAAAATAAATAAATTCCCTGTTTGGCAGAATAGTATAGACAAGACACCACTTAATATGAGTGTTAGAATCCTTTGTGGAAGTGTGCACCATCCATTCAGTCATATAAATACTTTATTTTATTATAACTGCTTAACTTTAGTGTGCCACTCTATGATTCCATTTGCCTCTCAATTTGATGTTAATATAAATTGTATTACTGAGGGACAAATAACATACTCATATCATACTATACTAAAATAAATTGTGTTTTAAAACAAACATGCATCTGGTGCATTGCAAACATTTTTTACAGTGGATCTGGGCCATGCAAATATATGTAGCAGCAGCGCTGTACAATCTCTGTCTTTCTGGACATTCTGCATAATATTTTATTAGTGATCAACTACAGCAGAGAAGGTTGCGACGGGTTACTACTTTTTTGTGCTGTAATTGTCAGCTTCAGTCCAGCTTCATCATAACCTGTATTATTATTAGCCACATTAGCCTTCATTCTTTTACAACTAAATGAATAGTAATTAGAGGACAGAGGGGGTGGGTGGGGCTCACTGGTTTGTTTTGCTGCTTCACTGAACTGTCAGCTGATTAACATTTTCCTGGGTTGATTCGTGCTAAAGTAGAACGAAGCATAGCGTGATTAGAATGGAGCGATGCATCCAAATTTGTGGAAAATATCTGCTGGGACGAAGTCTGCCTTTAATTACAAAGGTTTTTTTTTCACCAACAAAGTAAAGAATGTTGTTTTTTTTAATGCTTCATAGGTTCTGTCCAGCTAACCACTACCTTCAAAGACCCAAAGATCCCTCTCTCTGTGCTCCAACTTTGTTAAGTTTTAGACAAATGCTATTCTGTTGGCAATATGTGACTGTAGAAGTAATAAACAACAGGGGTGCCAAAAAGTGTGGTAACAGCGCTTTTGTAAAAATAACATTTGCTTGGGGGTTTTCTCACTGAATAAACTAACATTAAATATGGGTTTTTTAACAAAAAATCGTGACAATATGCCACTGCAATAATGGTTGTCAGGCTTTTCACACAGAAGCTGGGCACGAACCAATGCTGGTTGATGGATCACATATGAAAAAAAATATATATCACACAGTCACAGTGCTTTGTCTGAACAAATTACCCAAATGAATTAATTTTGTTAATCTTCTGATTAATTTTGCACTCAGCAGGTGGCATACCTCAAAATAGAAATTAATTTTGTTAAAACCACCAAAAAGGACCACCTCTCGGTTCCCTTCATAGAGTATTTTAGGCAAGGATGGTAAATTTGATTCTTTGTTTCACAAAACACAGAAACACTTAAATGTCTGGCTTTGCTATTACTTCGTTAACCTGTCTAAAACTTTATTCAGCGTGACAGATGCATCATTGTTATTATTTTATACCACAGCAAGGAAAAACATAAATTATATTAAATGGCAATTTGACCTGAGGTTTAACTGTGCTGAGATGTAGAACCAAAATCGAATATATACACATTACTATAAAAAATATATATTACATATATACACAACATATTTCATATATTCATGTATCTTATTCATTTATCCATGCCAGTGTAATCTATTTTGCTTTGATTCTCGCTGATCTTCATTTTCAAACAAAAGGCTTAGCTACAAATTTAAGTGTGTCTTATAAAATAATGCCAAGTTACACTATGTTAAAGGGTCCGAGACCAAAACGGACTTCTACTGTCTTTACACAGCTGCAGTCTCCTAAATGTCATAGCAGTTCATGTGAACACTAGATATCATCCTTTAAAACCTTCCCACATTTCCAATGGGTATTTATTTACACAGAAGCCGATGATTATTTAGACAGGAAATGAGTCTTTGAGTCATTGTGATATAATTAAATTTGTGTAAAATTAAGTGAACAGTATTTCATTTATTTTTACACTGCCACACTTTTCTGTTGAGTAGTTTCTCTCACCAGAAATGCTTTCCATTTACCAGGTGCCACACCATATTGTACCTCCAATGTAAAATCATCATCGAGCTCCTCCTTCTACACCCTCCCTTGAAGGATCAGAATGAAGTACAGAACAATTTACAGGTTTATTAATTTTAATCTGTATTTTAAGAAATGTTTCTTCGGTGTAGAATTGTCAACTTCTGGGTTTGATCCGGTTAAGTATTTCAGATGTTGAACGACACTCGATCAATTTAGTTCAGATAGTAACTTCATAAGCCAATATAGCTGTGCACCAATTGGGGGGAACTTGCAAGATATTTGTGTTATTTTAAGTTACTTATTATGCTTTCAAAAAAAAGAAAATGTTTGGCAAATGATGACAATCATTTTTGATGTAGTAGGTCTACATAACAAATTACTATGCAGTTTACTCTACATAAATCTAAAATTAGATTTAATGTGCTCAACCTCATGAGTATGCACACTCATATTATCAAATAGGCACTGTATCATACTGCCAATTAGACATTTCATTTTTGCTGTGGTGATAAGTCCTTATTCACCAATCGTTACACAGTAATCTACTTGAGTGCAACCAAAACCTTGAAACCTTATCTTGGGCTCATACTGGAAATTCAAAAGAGGATTCTCTGTTCTGGAAACCTTCAGAAGTTGTTGCTAAGCAGACTTGCATTAAGTTAGTTGAGTAAGCTGGATTCTACTTTTTGCTTGCTACAGCTCCTCATGGAACAGTGTGATTAAAGAGGGATTAAGAAGACGGAAGCAACACTTTTGTTAATATGGTTTTTGTAAAACTGATATCCAAACCACAACCTGAAAAAAGAGAAGACAACTGATCGGAAACTACCAAACTAAATATGAACACACTCAAATAAACAATATAGACCCACATCCTGACTCTATTAGGGGTTGTCTAACCACTTGTTTTACCTCCTTCCAGTATGAATCCATTGGTGTTTGTTCTTTTTCTAAGCTTTTCTGCACATCCTGACAGAAAGCTGTCAGCTGTGAGGCTGAAGTGTTTTTTTTTTTTTCCCCAATGAAGAAAATCCTGGTTGGATTCAGAGCTGGCTTTTTTGATGTGCAAGATTGCTGGAGACAGGCCTAGCAGGTTTAAGAAGATTAATTAGGGTGTAGCGAAGACTGTGAAGAAATCTCTCTTCCATAGATGGTATATCCACTGACACAGCTTTGCATACCGGCAAGCGACTAAAATGTGCGCCAGAGCCAGAAAGACACACACAAGTATAATGTGCATGGAGGAGACACGGCAGGAGGGCCAAAAGTCTGCCATGCCCCAGACTCATCCAATAATGATACCCCCACCCCCCACTTCTACTCCCTGAATGTGTTTTTCCTGCCTATTTCTTTCTTACTCTTTTTTGCTCCGAACACATTTCCCCTTGTTAGTGCACTTGCAAGAAAAATTCTCTTCTATTAGGGAAAATTTTCAGTTCCCGTCTCTTCATCGGAAAAACGAGTTCAAGTAAACACGGCTGTTCATGAAGCAAACAAAAAACATCCAGCATGAGCAAGAAGCAGTGAAAAGGGGGGTTTGATTTAAAATTCAAAACAGATAATGAAAACAAAGCTGGTTCACTCTGTGCAATGCTGGCTGTTAGCCATCAGATATACTGCAGTGACTGTCAGCTACTTTACTAACTTTAATATACTGGTTATAAGAAAAACTAGATCAGATAATTGATAAAATGTATTAATCAGAAGATGAATTTTAAACTTTATAACCATTTCCGGGGGCGTTTTAAACTGCACTTAAAAATAACTTTTTAGAAGTAGATGAGGTAGATTTCTTTAAATTTTTCTAAACATTTGTTTAAAGAAAAATGTAAGAGCAGAGACCAGGAAATGGGAAAAGTTAAATTAAAAGGAAGCACTCAAACTTTCAGAAAAAGCCTGTACCCCAATGAACTGGGGCAGAAGTTTGTCAAAGAAAGTGCCTACTGTAGGTCAGATAAGGTTGCTTTCTTTTCAGAACCACAAGCAGTTCTACTTAATGGTTCTAAGAACCCAGTCACTCTATTTGATGGATTAATAGTTGCATCAGCTTCTTCATCAGCTGAATTTGCCCAGACATTAATCCTGAAGATTCAAGTGGGGTTGAACTCTTCTGGTACTAGCTTTAGAGGTGTCCAGTGGCTGCTCACTTTGAACATGCAACTGGGTTGTAAATGGAAGGGGGTGCACCCAAAAAGGTTACTGAAGGCTTTAATATGTCTGGGACGTGAAGAACAAAACGAAACTTAGCAGAGGCAGCCAGTCGGCAGTCGGTTTTGGGGTAGCGTGGTAGTAATGTGACATCTTGCAGCCAATTAGCTAAAGCAAGAACTGAACTAAGCAATAACCAAGTTATTCCTCTGTGGTGTCAGAGTTTCATAGAAATACAACTTAAGGAAAAATAACTTCCCTTTTAATAATCCAAATTGTCTGCTGAGAGTTGTCTTGCACATTCAACAAATCATTTCTATAGAACAAAAGGGGTTTCACAATCAGACTTTTAACCTGTCCAGAACTTTAGCTCCTGTTTTCTCTATAATATATGTTAAGTGTTAACCAAATACGACTGAATGCTGAAAATAAATGTGTTTAAAAAAAACTTTAGCTAAGTTTTGGAAATATAGAGAACACGTGTCAGATTGAAGGCAAAAAATCATTTATCATGCTCTCATTATTTTACTTTACAAAAACCTGGTGTTTTGACTGGGTGTGTACACTTCTAAGACCCACTGTAATTAAGCTAGAAGGGAGGCAGTCCTAAACCTTCTTTGACAGCCCATTATCTACCATCTAATCAAACTGCAATGATTGATACAGAAGAAAAGACAAGGGCAAAAATAGAAGCACCCCCCACCATCACCCCTGCCATCACACATATATTCACACACGCACAAACACCACTCCCTGAATCCTCATCACCATCATCATTTTCATCATTACATGAAATATGACTGAGAGCAGAATCCCACAATGCTGTGCAAATGTCGACGAGCGTTAGCATCAGGGAGACACAAGAGATATGCATGGATCATCTGGCCAGGAGAACATCACTTGTGGGGAGATTGCCAGGGGCTGTGAGGAGGAAAAGGAGAGGGAGGTGGCAAGGAGAAAGAAGGGGAAAGAATAACAGAGGGAGAGAAGAGACTTAGCAGATGGGAATTGAGAGGAGAGTGAGAAGAGAATGAGGTATGGTATTAAAGAGGAGAAGGGGGATGAAAGGACTGGTATGTTTTGGCAAGGCACAGGCAGGAAAAATAATACAAAGAGGCAATCAGAGAAAATGGAAGCATAATATCCCAGCATTGCATAATCTCCAAAGATTTAAGCATAATGCATAATCTCTGCAGGTTTTAACAATACTCCATGTGGCCTAATTCTCAGCCAATTACAAACTATGCAGCTTTGGATTTTTCTGCTTTTATGGGCATGGAATTAACTTGAGAATGCCTCAAATATGGGAGTCAGTTTAGAATTTCTGGTGGAGACATTTAAAAAGGGGGGTCTTCTCAAGGCTGTTGACAGCTGGGGTCCCCACACAGCCTCCCTGTGCCTTTTGATATACTCTAATGCCCTTCACTGACCAGATTAAAGCTCAAATGACAGACTCAAAAAGGCTGGAAACATCTGTTATGGAACATGCCGTACGTACATCCTCCCAACACTGTGCTCTGCTGGTCACTCTTCAATTGCAGTCCCCATGCGGACAGCATCTGCAGCAACGGACTAGCGCACATTAACTACTGGAGCATAAGGCCATGCTAACCTACTAACCAGGGGACCATCTTTTTTTTTGCACATCAACACCTTTGCTCTAAAAAAGATTAACTTCTGCTTTGTCTCCATCTTATATATGCAGTAGATGTTATCAGTCAGTCTTTTGACCTGAGTGTTGATAGTGTCTTGTGGTCCCTTATTGGTTCCTCTAACAGAAATTAGAATATTGAAGTGTCATTAGCATACAGACTGTCAGGGAGTGGGTCATTTTAACACAGCTGAAGGTTCTGTAGGAGACCAGAAGTTCTTACACAAGGTTTGACTAGTCAAGAGTCAGACAGCAAGACAGGAATGTGTTTATCTAAATCAGAATTTAGTACTCTGTTAATGTGTACAAAATACTATAATACTTTACAAAAGTATTAAGACACCTTGAGCTTTTTCATATTTTTTTGTGATGCACAAAATAGTGCATAATTCTAAAGTTGAAAGAGAAAATAAGGTTTTTTATAAAGTTTTACAAAATAATCTAAAAGGCCCTCTTTCCTCTCATAACCCTAAATAAAATGCAATTATACCACATAATATGAGAAGTCTCCTAATTATTAAACATCTGTCCACCTGTCTGTAATTTAGTATAAATTCAATAAATTCAATATAAATACAAATAAAGTGAAAAAACAGAATCATGAAGACCAAGAGACACAGCAGACGGGTCAGGGATAATGCTGTGAAGAAGTTTAAAGCAGAGTTAGGTCAGAAAACAATATACCAGGATATATATCTCAAGGCCCACCGTTCAATCTATTACATGGAAATCAAAACAGTATGGCAAAACTGTAAAGCTACAAAGACATGGCTGTCCACCTAAATAATAAAATAAAATTCCTCTGGTAGAGAATAAACCAGAAGAACTACGTAGAAGACCAAAGGAGAGGAGCTCCACAGGTCTACAGCTATGTTGGGACAATCTTTTGACAGTTTAACTATTACCTCTGAACTTAACTTGACCTGTATGCACAAGTAGCAAGATTGTTGGAAGAGAGCCACCAGCAGTGTCTTTTGTTGTCTGCTAGAAGCAGAGTAACAAACAAACCAAACATTTGGAAAAACCTTGCTCTGGTCAAATAAGAGCAAAGTTTGCCTTTTTGCTAATAGGCTAACATTAAGTTCGTGGGAAAACTAACACTGAACACACTACCCCGTCTATTAAAATCACAGCAGTGACACCATAATGTTGTAATTATGCTTCTCTGTAGCAGGACAGGTCAGAGTTAAAGCCAAAATGGATAAATCTAAATATGGGGAAATACTGCAAAAAAAAAAAAAAAAAAAAAAAAAAAAAAAACTTGAGACAAGGCTGGGCATCCACTTTTCAGGAAGACCACAACCCTAAACATACAGATATTTTCAAATAAGTGGCTCTCAGAGTGGACCCAAGTGCAGACAGGAAAGGAGAGACACAGTGAAAAAAGATTTTGATAAAAAAGGCAAAACTCACAACAGGCATGTGGTAGCAGATGCAGGCATGAACATAGGCAGCAAGTCATTCATTGGCCTGATAAGACAAACAGTATTCTCCAGCAAGTAGTAAACAGAACGGAAAAGTTTAAATGGAACATGGCATGGGTGAAAACAAGGAGACGGATAGGCATGGAGCAGGTGAAATAAATGAAGCTGATTATGGGTTGACTGTGGAAGGTAGTGGTAACTAAAACATAAATTAACTGAATGGAGATGCAAGAAAATTATCTAACCAAATGGAATTATATAGATGTAACAGAACATAAACTAAAATGCATCATGAAGAAAATAGAAGAAAAAGTACAAAACTAAACCTAAGGAAAGAACTAATAAAGTACAAAAACCAATCATGACAGATGGAGCTAAAATGAAATGGTTTCAATCAAAGTACATTTATTTGTTAGAATGGCTTAGATTTGAATCTAATTCAGAATCTTTAGCTATAGTTAATATATGACGTTCACAGATGTTCTTGATCCAATCTGACTGAATCTGAGCTATTCTGCAAATGGGAACAGGCAAACATTTAAGCCTCCAGATGTACAGATGTAACCAAAAAGACTTGCAGCCCTAGTCACAGTAGAAGCTGGTTCAACAAAGTATTGACTCAGGGGCCTGAACACAATACTTTTCAGGTTTGGATTTTAAATTAAATAGTAAAAGTGGTATTAAGGAATTTGCAAGTCATTGTGTCTCTTCATCATGGCACCTGTTCTAGGTGAGATAAATTAGGTAGCAAATGTTGTCTTCACATTTGGTGATTTAAAAAATATAAATGTTTGACAAGGGCCGAATTGCGAAACCAAGACCGCTGGATCACAGGATTTCACAAATTTACAGCTTCTTTGTCTACAGAAGTCTGCAGTGGTCAGTATCTATCACAGATAGTCTAAACAAGGAACAGTAGTGAACCGCTGACAGGGTCATGGATGGCAAAGGCTCACTGAAGGCTGGCCCATATGATCTAATCCAACAGACGAGGCACTGTAGTTCAAATTGCTGAAAAAGATAAAACTGCTTCTGATAGAAGCACACAATTCAAAACACTTTCAGCAGCAAAATCCAACCAGCTACAAAGAAAAACATAGTCAGAAATTGTTTGAGGAGCATAGTATCAGGTTTGAGGTGTTCACTTGGCCTCAAAATTCCACTAGATCGCAATACATTTAAGGATATGTGGGATGTTCTGTGCAAACATGTCTGACCCTTTAAGGTCCCACTTCGCACCTTACAGGACTTAAACGATCTGTAGCAACAGTCAAGGAGCCAAATTCTACATTACACTTTCAGGGGTCTCTTGGAGCCCATACCTTGATGGCAAGGCTGTTTTGGCAGCAAAATGGGAGACCAATGCACTATTACGCAGGTGGTCATAAAGCCAATGTCTGTTTGGTGTATATCTTTGCTAGGTAGCTTTGCAGATGTCTAGAAAAAGGTAAAAAAATAAAACTGTGTCACACTAGGTTTTTGAATAAAAAGTTTCACTTCTATAAAAAGTACAATTACACACTTTGTCATCTTTTTAAAGTGATTTATTATAAATTCTCTATGAAATTAAGCCACATTGGTCACTGTAGTTCATGACAAGTGATCACAATCGCTTGCTGACATGAGGATTTAGGAGTCCTTACAGCATGCAGTAAATGACAGAGTACAAATCCATAATCCAGAAGGTGCCACCATAATCCAGCACCTGAGAAACTGATCAAAATTGGACATTCTATAAAAAAACCAAAGTCAACAGCAAAACTGAAGCAATAGTGTCAACAAAATATTAGAGCCACAGACAAAAAGATAATTATTTGGAAGAAGCTACACATATTGATATAAAACTGTAGCAAATATTTAAGAAGGTTGAAAAATATTAAGTCAGAAAAGGCATAATAATAAATAATATTAAATGTACCTATGAAATGTAAGTTATATAAAAGTGAAGAACATTGATGTTCTTGTTTGTAAGCCATGCAACTAATGTCTAATGTAGAACTCGAGTCAAAATGGGAAAAGTGCTGCCTTTACATCGGCTTTACATCAGGATGTAGTGACCGGACAGATAGCCCTACTTTGTTTTGTGGTGAGCATTTATTTATAAAATAACCTATCCCAGGTAAAAGGCATTAGGAAACAGATGCTTGAGTGCATAGGTTTGGGCGTGCAGGGGATTTCATGAATTAATCAGACTTCCGGATATTCTCGGGCCTTTTTACCCACTCAGGTGTGTGCCAAGGAAGCCAGATCACACTTTTATACTGCCCCGTAACCGTCACTCTCCTCTTTTTATGAATCAAAGAATAGCTAAGAGTGGTTGGGGATTCCTGGGAGGACTTGTGTGATGGAGTTGAATGAATGGAAAAGGCTATGAACGGATGTCTTAGCACTCACTTAGCTGTTATAGCAGCGATTTGGCCTAGATTGGGTGAATTGGTGGGCAGATTGCATGAATAATGAACTATCTACAAAGTCCCTCTGGCTGGTCGGAGATGTTTCTCTCTCTCGTCACGAATTGGAAAGTCATACTGAAATTAATTAATTCATTATGTTAGGGCAGATACTATCTAAAATTTTATTCCAACTTTTTTAAATACTTAAGGTGCGCTCAAACAAAAATCATGTTTTATGTATGTGAATAATTGAAAAGTAATAGACTATTAGGCTAGGGTTTCAACCATCTTTCTGTTGAGACAGAAGACCTCCGTCTTCAATTATCCATCTATTTTGTGCACAGCACCAGTAACACTGCCAGCAAAACAGTCAACAGCATAATGCTCCTACCACCATGCTTTGCAGTTGCTACAATGTTTTTGATTTCATAGCTTCACCTTGACATCTCTAAACATTCTTCTAGTCGTTGCGGCCAAATTGTTGAGTCTTTTCATGTCTAACCATAAAACATTTTCCTAGAAGGCATTTGGCTTGTCCAAATTTCTGCCCAGCTTAAAGGTGCCCTTTTTGGAGTAGGGGTTTATTTTGTGTCTGGCCTCTCTCTCAGTTCATGGCAATGTAAAACTTTGCCATGAACTGAGAGGAGAGTTTTGCTGAACATCCTAAATAATCTCTTTTTCATGGAGGTGGCATTTTAGGTCAGATGGTTGAAACTTCGGTGCTCCAACAAGACAATGATCCAAGACACATAAAAATGCATTCTGCAATGAACAATTCAACCCTCTGGAATGTTGTTACCAAAGCCAAGATCTCAACTCGATTAAACACTTATGCTGAAAAGTCACGTCCAGAACACCAACCTATTTAAATTAACTACAGCACATTTGACAACATGAGTGGTCAAGTAAACATTTCACCAGAACTGTGAGTCCAAATTCGTTGAACAGTTTCTTAAATAGTAAATTTTCTGTTAATTTTTCATAATGATACATCATAATAATGATCTATATTTATGGTGAAAACAATAGGCGAAACCTAACCACAGCTAACACAGATGACAGGAGTAATAGTTTCAGCTATATCTATAAGGAAGTGTGAATGCCTCATTTGAGGTTTGCTAATGGAGTTGCTTAAGCCAGTGCCAACTCATCTAAAAATAGATGTAAAGCCATATTTCAAATTCAGATGTTGGAACATAAATGCATTAAATTATAGCCAATATTGTACTATGTATGGTGTCCAATATACTTCCTTTGAAAAGCAGACAGCGGCGTGTAACGAATAATTTTGCAATCTGTCATTATGAAAATGGATTTTGTTGCCCAGTCCTTGCCAAACTCAATCTATCAATCTGCACAAAACACAATGATGCTTTCTCTGTATAAAGAAAGGATGGTTCAAATAAACAAAATGCAGATCCAGGTTATACACAATAATCAGGTGTTTACAAAGGACATATCTAATACAGTTTTGCACTGACAAGCAACTTAAGTGTTAAACTTCCAGCAGCTTTCACAGTTATATATATTTTTTTCCCCTGAGGTGAGAACTCTGAAGCTGGCAGCTACAGTTTCCTCACAATTTTGCTGAAGATTTTCCATCTGGCATATGATTTTCTGTATATAGAAATATATTTCTCTAACAGGTATCCTCAGTCATATGCCATGATGGGTGTATATGAGCAGCCTGAACCAGTATGACCTTTACCAGAGATTTTGCTACATTTCAAAACATTAACGGCTGGTCTAATTTATGTTAACTGGATATTATACTTGACTATAAGAACACATTTCACCCATGTTTTAAAATTATTATCATATTGACACATGAATATACATGTTATTACATGTTGTTTATTATATATAGTGCATACAGAGTAGAAATTTTACTCACCTGATAAATGCAATTTTTTTATATAAAACATAAACCAACATAAATTTCAGAAATGTTTCCACTTTTAATGTGACCTAAACCTGTTAATCTGAATTGAAAAACAAGTGGAAATCTTTTACAAATATAAAAATGTATAAAAAAATGTGAATACATGCAGGGGCTCTTTTTGCTGGAGTTTTGGCTGTCTTCAGAATGAACCGCCAACATTCATATTGAGTAGGAATTAGTACATATCAATTAAATCACCTCTGATTAACCCCAAATAAAGTTCAGCTGCTTTTGTGGGCTTTCTCTGACATTTTTCCATCTTAGAGCAAAAATCATGGTCTGCTGAGAGCTTCCAAAGTGTAAGTCGGATCTCAAAATGATATCCAAAGGGATCAGCCAAGACAGGGTTTCAAAAGATTTCCTAAGGCTTTAGGTATACCTCGCAGCATAGTGAAGACAGCCATCATTAAATGGAGAATGTATGGTGCAATAATGACATTGACAAGAACTGTCAAAATTGAAAATCAGGCAAGACAAAACTAGTCATGGAGGATGCCAAGAGGCCTATAGTAAAAATAATGGAGCTGCATTATTTACTTATAAGTCCTGGCTGTGTAATACACGTGAGAATAATGTCCTGTATTATTTATAAACCCAGGCTACAGGGTATGGTGACAACATGGAAGTCTTTTATTTCAAAGGAAAGCATCCCTGCTAAATTTTGCAAAACCATATTTGGACTCTCAAAAAAGCATGTGAAGAAATATTGTATCAACTGATGCAATAAAGATTGAACTATCATTCCAAAAGTTAAGTTTGGTACAAAAATAACACCAATTAAAACAAACAAACAAAAAAAAACCCAGCATACCCACATTGAAGCATAGTGGTCTAAAATCATTTTTCTTGGTCTCACTTTTTACATCACAAAACATGCCATTTTAAAAGAGGTATGTAGTGAAACTTATAAATATGAAAAAGAGTCATTTATACTGAATACTGAAGATTAAACATGATAAAGATGCAAGGCCATCAGGCAATTTGTCGAGCTATTTAGAAGCATTTTAACAATACATCTTTTTTTTTAATAAATATTTTTCATTTTATTTACCATAAACTATCATATTTTAACAAGTTAACAAATACATTATAGATAATATCCTTAGCAAAACATGTCAGACATCAGCTGTTTTTCCTTGAAATAATTGGTTATTGAAATCCAATACTGGCCACAGCAGCCAACAACCAATACGGGGAATCCTTTCATCTAATCAGTTTTCCTCTGGGGAAAATTCGGAATCTTTTGGGAATTCCTAGCTAGCCCATTTGTGATGGATAATAGATAGAGGTTATCCGCGTAAAGACTTCCTGTTCTTTGTGCTTGTCACATTTGGAATGCAAACATTATTTTAAAAGCTAATGAAAAGCGCACTGTTGTCAGTCTCAGCATCATGAGGTCTTATTTCATCTCTAGTGTTTTTGCTGTGAAATTTAGTGTTTATGCATCTACATCTAGGAATGTCATAAAATTAAAAAAAAAACAAAATAATACACCTAATAATACACCTAACTAATATCTTGAGTAAGATTAAGATTAGTTAACTTCAATGTAAAAATTACATGTAGATATATATATATATAAAAAAAAAAAAACTATTCAAGCCATTACAAATTTTTTACCACATTTTCAGACAAGTGAATACATGAGAGAATTAGGTATTGAATACAGTATAATGAAAGACAACAATGTCAATGGCTATATTAAAACAATCTGAGTAACAATTAACTGTACCTTTTCACTTCATTTCAAATATGCCATTTGTAGCCATGGGCCAGTTTCCATATCAAGGTATATCAAAGTTTTAAAAAGTTCAGATTTAAAACTGGAAAAAAAAAAAATCAATCACACTGTTCCTACAGTTTTGAATGAGATAAAGGTAAAAGTGCCAAAGTTTTGTTTTGTTTTGTTTTTTGCTGCATGAAAAATAAGTTTACTTAGTGCTGCCACTTGATGATGTGCACAGCCTGACATAAGCCTAAAAAAAGGCTTCTAAGTGTGGAAATTAAAGGAATCAGCAGTTGTTCTTATTAAGGTAACACTCTAAAACTAAAATAAGCATATTCAGAAAAGCAAACAACTGCAGGCTAGCTACCCAGGAAGATAACTCAATTAATCCCTCTGCTAAAATCAGTTGGAGTATAGTTGTGCTAATCTGTGAAGAAAATATTTGCAAAAGGACACAATATTCATCAAATTTCTGGCTGCCTATTCTTCATTTTTGCTTAATGAAATCAAAAGAACAAAAGCTATAGATTACATCAGGACAATTGTATTAATATGTCTTATATTATTTTAGTAGCAGTAGGAATATCTTGCTTTTTAAAAAAAATTATACATTTTGAATAACATTTTTGTGTAAACATAGTGAAATTGTAAAACTGTATATTTTCTATTCAAAGTTATTATACTGTAAAAATCTTGCACTGGCTTCCACATTAAATAAATTGATATTATCATTACCTCCCATGGCCATTTTTACATTTACAAAGATTTTCAAACCTCAAATTTTCCATCATACTGTTCTTACAATAAGATGCCAAAGAAAGAGCTGGAATGGCCAGTTTTTTCCTGCGTTCAACTCCCAGCTGGGGGTCTTTCTGCATTGAGTTTGCATGTTCTCTTTGTGTGGGTTCTCTCCAGGTACTCCGGCTTCCTCCCACAGTCCAAAAACATGACTATTAGGTTAACTGGTCTCTCTAAATTGCCCTTAGGTGTGAATGGGTGTGAACATGTTTGATTGTCATGTGTGTGTCTGTGTTGCCCTGCAATGGACTGGTGACCTGTCCAGGGTGTTCCTCATCCATAGACTGCTAGATGATGCTGGTGCCCATTTCTAGCAGATAGGCTAGCTTCCCTGTGACCCACTATGGAAGAAGCAGTAGATAAAATGACTGAAAAATATCTTGATGAAAAATCTGGACTATCAAGGTGTGGACACTAAATCAGCATTATATCCCTCCTATTATGGTCACTCTGTTTTAAAACTTTAGTTGCAAAGCTGTTTCAAATAAAAGTTATTAGATTATGTAAATCTTTTCTTACCAACGTGTGTGCTAATGCTCTGATCCAGTTAAACTGTGGTATTTTTACTCAGTGTCATAATACCATTAGAATGTCAAACCAATCCATGCCTATTTTGTACATTTTAATAAAAACACCTATCATATAAAAAGTAATGGAAGAGTTTGTACATTCAGTGTGCTTGGAAAATCACCCTGGGATCCTGCAATCATGCAGCTGTCTCTTAAAAACAGTCGAACCTATTTTAACAGCTATAACAGCCTTCAACAGAGTAAATCAAGTTAGTGTGCTCCTTCACGCCAGGCATCTGCTTCTTCCAACCAACTGAAAGAAAGTGCACCAGAGCTCTTAAAGGTGTTTGCATGGTCCAGTTAACACCAGATGCTAGCCCTTAGCCAACTTACCGAAGCTAAAAAGCACAGACCTCCAAGGAGAGCGCATGGTCCAGTTAGCACCAGATGCTAGCTGCTTATCTCAGTGTCTTCAAGAAAAAAAGGGAACAAAATGCACAAGTTAGTTCTGCTTCCATACCCTGGCCACCTCTGTCTGTACTCTGTCAAAATTAGGAAAACAGGAGTCTTCATGAACTTTCCAGTCTAAGGCATGCATGAAACATTTAGTGCTGTTTGAATTTGCAAATAATAAAGATAAAAGAATGATAATACATAAAGAGACATCCTAAAAACAGAAATTTAATCAAATATAGAGCCACTGAAACCAAAAGTATTCGAACAAGTCTGAGGGCCTCTGATGACTGGAAACTGAAAAAAGTACAAAACCACTACAATATGTTTTTTTTATTATTATTGTTATTTTCTAGCATCGTAGTACAAATTTTGAAATTCTTATTTTTAATCAATATTTGCTTAACTTTGTTTAAATCTTAAAAACAGCTATAAACTACTTGAGTAGAAAAGAGTTCAGCTCCGTGTAGATGGAAGCTGTAGGGTGTTTAAGCTTTTCTTAGCTGTCTAATCGCATGAGTTCAGGAGTTGGCCTTCCTAACTGCACTGTCAACAGCTGAAACTGAGAACAGGGTTGGCAGAGCTGAGCACCCAGAGCTATATGATTTAATCATAAACAAGAGGCTCATGGGTACATTAGTGCACACTTCAGGCTGATTCTTCAGGGTTTCTACTTGAAATTCCTGTTTTTCACTCTGCTTCTTTTTCTGAGTTCTTACACAGCTGCTATAAGCAGTTAAACAAATTAAAATGAATTAACAACTTTTCATTTTTTTCATCACATCTTTTTTTATTTATATTTTTTATCATATCTTAAGTTGCACTTGCTATCTTTCTAGATGCACTGACGATTGCTAATTTTTACTGACTGCATTTATATGTCATGTTTAGTTGATTAAAAATTAAATGATAAAGATGGATGTGCACAACATAAGTATTGAATAATGAAAACCTGCATTCAGTACCACCACACCTGAGATAGATGAGCTAGTTCATGACAAATGGTACAGGTTTATTAAAGTAAGGCAGAGGAGGGTAACTGGAAGAAAGAGACACATAACGGTTTCTAAAGGAGAGATAGGATGGCAACGTGGTGTACGGCCAACTAGTGGTGGAATATACCTCTTGAGACAAGACGATACATGATACAGTATAAGGTTCAACGAGATTAGAAAATTAATTTTACAATATTCTTTTGAAAACTAAGCCCATATTAAATTAAATTTCTTATCAATGTGGAATATTTCAGTCTAGGTTTGACTGGTCAACATAACAAACAAAACACTGTAAATGCTTTTTAATTTTGTCCAGATAACATAAATGTGTCCTAAATCTCAAACTGTGTTTCAATGAATCTCTGTTCAATGTAGAATTTTTTCACTCTTAGATTTTCATCAAGGGATGATCAAATGACCTCATAATGCAACACTAGGAACCTCCAAAGCCTATGCCAAGATTTGCATCATTACCAGTCAACAGTTAGCGAGTTGCAGCATTCTCACTTTGCTTACAAATCATTTTCATCTTGTCTGTCACTGTTACGACCCAGCTCAGCCAGGGAAAAGGGAAAGTAACATTAAACCAGGAGTGGCTGGTTTTTAGAATATATGCAGTTTATTGCTTTGTTAGTTTCAGTTTTTTTGACAAAAGAACAAAAATAAATAAATGAATAAAAATAGTTGAACTAAGTACAGTCTCCAATCAAACAAAGTCAAAGATAGAGTTTACCAAAATTAAACTTCCAAAAGTAGGATTAACCAAAGAGGACTGAGATAAAAAGCTTTCAGTCCCTGTTTAAAACTAAACAAATAACTTCCTAAAGTGAAGCTTCTGAGCCTGCCTTCAGAAGCTCACAAAAACCTTTAAAGGCACAAAAGACAGCCCTCCAAACAAAACTCCTAGTTGCAAGCCAGGCAATACTAACAGCTAAGCCAACAAACTTCCCGAACAAACAAGCCAAACTCAAGGTTAGACAGTAGCACGAGACACCCAACAAAGAGGCAAAGTGCTCAGACTAAATCACAGCCGCCCTTAGTGGCAGGTGTGGAGAGTTTATATAGGCTGGCCTCTTTTGTGATTGGAGGAGCTGGAGACAAACAGTCCAACATGAGTTACGGGGATGTCCAGCAGGAGGAGTGCAGAGCGCCCAGGAAGATCCGACCTTAACAGGAGCAGCGAACAAGAGAACAAACAGGGTTTTCCAGCAGGAGAAGTCTCACGCAGCCAAACGGATAGCACCCGAGAAACAGGGATTTCCACAGCTCTAGTAGGCCAGTCAACTGTCTGTAGAAAAGATTATAAAAAAAAAAACAATAGCCATGGCCACCAGCGGAAACAGTCACTCTGCAACCATTCCTTGTGTTTTTTACCAGGTACCCAAAATACTGCCATACAAACGATTTTAAAGTGCTGGAGACTTTTTCGGTGCTTTTGTGACGAAGTGCTAACTGCCAAATCTTTATTTGATAACTATGTTAACACAACAGGGCAACTCTAGAACTGCCTCTGTCTTTTTTGCAACATGGAGGTGTCAAACATAGAAAGATGGTGTAAAGCTCAGAGCTTCCTAACTAAACAGAATAACTCTTGGTGGAACCTAAAGCTGTCTGCATTTTGATTTATTACCATCAGTGCTGCCAAAGTGCTTAATAAGATCACAGTATTAAACCCGATTTAAAAGCAAAACTTTGATCAAAAACTCATAATTACACGCTTGAGTGGTTAAGCAACAACAGATGACTAATAATCAATTAAGTGTGTTTTATGTCAAAGGTAAAGTATAAAAATGGATTAACAATCCAATCCTTGTCATCCGCTTCATGAGATGAGATAATTTCATGCCTGAAGAAGGCAGGGAAAGTTTTAACTCTCACATCAAATCAACTGGGTATAATGTATGCTGTGTACTCTATAGGGTCCAGTGACCCAGAGAAATGTCCATTCATGCAGAAGACTCATTTAAAAGGAAGCTAATAGACATAACACAAGCAGAGGTTAAATGTAGATGAACCTGATGAACTAAAAAAAACAAATACATAAAAACATTTAGTGACTAAATATGTAAAATATTTTAAAAAGCAGAATTACACAAATTGTCACTGAGTTAGTTTGACACAAAAACAAATAATGAGGCTTGAAGCTTAAAAACCCAAGTTGGTTTATCTTATCAATATCAAGTACAGTTATTCTTAGCTTAGCTGAAGAAAGCACATGCTTAATGTATTTGTTTAACTCCCTTGTCATTTTCAAATCAGAGAGACCTCTCCCTTCTAAAAATTACAAATGTGACAACATATGTAGCCAAAGGTAAAGTAAAACTTTAGCTACAATACGAACTGAACAAAAAGAGTATTAACAAAATATTTGGCAAGATTTGTTGAAAAACGTTAAATTGCAGTTTCATCTGAGGCTGATGTGCAGATATTTGTTTAATCTCCTGGCTACAAGTGGAGTGCTCAGTTAGTGTCTCTATCATAGCAAAGGGTTTTGATGGCATGTTTTAAGTATATATTCATATTCTGATTATTCTGTTAGACTGTATACTCAAAACTAAATTTAACAGGTGGCAAACAAGAAAACCAATGTCATTGAAAAGATTTTTAGGGAAATCGGTGTATTTTACAGTTAAAAATTCCACTTTTTTAGACTTTTATGTCTGAAATTCTGTCTGGACATTTTAGCCCAAATGTCTGATCTAGTTGGGTTTTATTATCTGTATAATCCATAAATCACTAAAACAACATTAACGTCAAAGTGTAAAGGGCTGTTACACTGTTTTTTTCCAAATTTTCTCTGGTGTCTGTACACTTAAATTAGCTGTATTTCTAAAACATTTTGACTTGTCTCATCTCAAATGGATATATCTAATACAGAATGTTTAAAACACAGTTTAAGGCATTTGACACATTTATTCTGTTTATAAATATTAAAAAAGTATCAGTTTTAAAGCTGTGTTCACTATCTAAACCAGAGCCAGTTTGATAAGCACAGATCCAGTCCTGATCCAGGACGATCTAGAGGCCAAAAATGCAGTTAAATATTCATTTTTTTTTTGTTGTTTTTTTTCGAATGAGTGTGCATTTATCTGGAGGTTTTTAGCAAGTAAATCTTGAGTTTTACAAAAAAAAATTGTGATGTGGTAAACTAAAAAACAAAACAAAAAAACAATGAATTCCAATCTAAAAAATCTTTACAATACTCTGTGCACAATATTTATATTGCAAAGGACTGTCTAGTATGCAATATTTGTTGCTTGTTATTGTATTCTTTATTTTATTGCAACTGATACTGTCACTGCAATATTCAACAATATTACCACAGTTATCATGTTGCCCTGGTTAAAAGAACTATGTATATCTGAAAACCCAATTCTTATTTTATCCCTCAGACAATAAAACAAGAAAAAAATCTGAAGGCAGAAATATTATTTCATGATACATTTTTGCTTTTCTACGCTTCTATACTGAAGATAAATTTAAACATAACTTTCTAAAAGTATAATTTGCCACTTTTATATTTTGTGAAATTATGAAAAATATCAACATTCTAAGACAAAGAATTTAGAATTGCGCTGCTCAAGTTGGCAGCAGGTTAGAGTAGCTCTGTTATTTTTCATTCTGATTATTTCTTTTTAGGAATTCAAAATCCTCTTGTGGTGGATAAAAGTAGATTTTTTTTGGACAACTTTCCTCCTCGGTACTGGATGCTGTGCAGCAGGAATGCTTTTTGCTGATACTTATTTACTTTTGAACATTTGTTATGATGTGTCACCATGGCAACTGGGTTGTTTTTTTTTTTTTTTTACAACTGGAAGCAACTGATTAATATCTTAAATAATACCTTAACTACAACCCCAAATCCCTGATTAGTTGAAAAGGAGGCGCTGTGGATGCAGAGCACGAGGGAGATCAAACCATCTCTTCCATAAATTCTTATGGGCAATGTGAGATCATTGGGAAACAAATTGGATGAACTCCAAGCCCTACAAAGGACCCAGCCAGAGTATCGGGAATGCAGTATTATGTGTTTCACTAAGACATGGCTGCAGGATCATATCCCTGACTCCAGTGTTTCTCTGCCAGGCTTTCTGACCATATGAGCAGACAGAGATTTAAAGAGAAACGGTAAACGAAAAGGAGGTGGACTGGCAGTACTTGTGAACAACAGATGGTGTCATCCAGGACATGTTACTGTGACGTTTTGTCTCTGCAGTCCAGATATTGAACAGTTAGCAGTAGGTTTTCGTCCATATTATTTACTCAGAGAGTTCACCAAAGTTATTTTGGCAACAGTATTTTCCACCTTTAGCTGTTGCCGAGACCGCATGTGATGTCATCAGCTTAGTTGCTGCTAAGCTACAGACACAACACCCCAGTGCATTTATGGCAATATCTGGTGATTTTAACCATGCTTCAATTTCTGCTACACTTCCAACGTTTCAACACTTTCTCAGCTGCTCTACCAGAGAAAATAAAACATTGAATTTGTTTTATGCGAAGGTCAAGGACTCATATGTCTCTAAAGCAACACCTCCTCTGGACAAATCAGATCACAATCTTGTTTTTCTCTGCTCGAAATATAAGCCCCTTATTTAGAGGCAACCTGTAATAAAGAAGACTGTGAGAAGATGGTCACAGGAAGCTGATGAAGCCCTGTGAGGTTGCTTTTAGGCTACAGACTGGGATGCACTGTGCCAGCCACATGAAGAGGAAATCATTGCCATGACTGAGTGTGTCACCGACTATATAAACTTTTGTGTGGATAACACCATCCCCACCAGAACGGTGGGATGCTTCCCCAATAACAAACTCTGAATCACTAGTGACCTGAAGGACCTCCTTAACCAGAAAACAGGGCCTTCAGAGAGGAAGACAGGGAATTGCTGACGAGTATACAGAAGCAACTTAAAGTCAAGATAAGAGAAGGCAAGGAGGTGTACAAGAAGAAGCTGGAGAGCCAGCTCCAGCAGAAAAATATCAGAGATGTGTGGTCAGAGATGAAGAAGATCACAGGCTTCAAGCAGCAGGAAGATCGGACCGATGGATGTCTGGATAGAGCCACTGAAATAAACACATTGTTCAATAGGTTAAGTTCAGAAACAAGCTCAACATCCTCCTCTCCTGCCCACAGCCAAACAGACATCCCACCCTTCTTTGACCCACAGATTTCCTGTTACATCTCAAATGTTTTATCTTCCACCTCAGCCATGGACTCTTCTGCTTCTACATGTTTGCCTTCAACCAAATCAGAAGATGCTTATGCTCCCTTTGCCTCAAACTTCCACCTGTGTGTCTCAAGAAGTCAGACGAAGAGACAACTGGAGAGACTGAACCGGAATAAGACTGCAGGTCCAGATCGTGTCAGCCCTAGAGTCCTGTGCAGGACTGCAGAGCAGCTCAACAAGCTGATAAAGAAGACTGGCTCTGTTCTGGGGACTCCTCTAGAAGCTCTGGAGGTCATTGTGCAAAAAAGGATTCTTCATAAAATGAAGAACATTATGGAGAACCCTGAGCATCCTCTTCATGAGACTGTCAGACAACAACAGAGTGTCTTCAGTCAGAGGCTTCTTAGAATCTGCAGTGAGACAGACAGCAACAGCAGATCCTGCCCACAGCCATCAGCATCTACAACAGCTCATTGAAGAGCTCTGTATAAAATAAGCTACAACAACAATTAATTTCCCTTTGGGATGTATAAAGTATTTTTGAATGGAATTGAATTTGAATATAAACACCTCATTCCAGCACAACTGTGGGTCGGATCCTCCCTCCCTCTGCCTTCCCTTTCACCTCCATAACATGATATTATTTCAGGATTACCTTAGAGGGTCCAGGCTTGCTTAGTTGTGCAAACATGTGCAAATGATCTTCAGAGTTCCCCCCTTTTTTCCTCTCCATCCTAACTCTTACTCTTGGTTTGCATTGGCATATCAAGATGCCAGTGCACTGACGTTTGAAGTATCTTCAAGATAGCACATTGTACAGCCCTGCAGAACTACAGATCTTTTCTTGCTGACTGTCATGATAAAAGTTGCCTGACAACAAAATATCGAGTTCCCATTTTACTTGCTTTATTATTAAACTATTACCATTATTTTATAATACCAGCAACCCAGCATAACCTTCAAAACAAAATATGTTTCTGACCTCTGATAAAACATAAACATTTACTATGTCTTCCACCACAACATAATCCTCAAACACAATAGAGACATTGATTGTTAGCTATCGGGCTGAGTGACTGTAATTCTATTGCTATTGGCACAATCAAACAGAATGGGTCCCATCTTCTTAAGCACTGTGCCAATAAACACCCTTACATTAGCCGCTCCTCCGCCCACAGCTCCCGTCAACACATCACTGTTTATTTTTTACTGTCCCTTCTTAGTTAGAGGGAGCTGTTCTAGTTCTATCAACAGCAACTCGCTGTGATGATTAGTGCCAGCTCACTGGTGGCCTCGAGGTTGCACAAATCTTTCTGGATGTTGCTCAGAAGCAGAGCTCAGCTGCAGCTTTTTACGTGGCGGTGGGTGAGGATTCAAAAAGCTGTGTCAGTGGATGGCCAACACGCTTACAGCAGGTGATTTCTGATTATCAAAAGCCGAGAGTCGGATGTGAGAATCAAGTGACTCGCGACAACACAAAACACAAACACGAGTCTTGTTTATCGATGTAAACTACAGGCCCTTCAAATCATAAGCAGACACAACCTTATTTCAATGGGAAATGGCTGATGTTATCATTTGTGTTGAATATGCAGCCAATGTGACTGCTCAGGAAATCGAATTTCAACATTGAAAATACTTCAGATTTGGAGGCTTTTGATGGTCCACTAGCCAGTATTGTAAATATTTGTCTGTTGGTATAAAGATCACATTTTCTTCCCTTTGGTGTGCTTATTTGGTTGTACATATTTCCATAATAAAAGAAATGGTCATAGAAGGGTTTATGCATTCCTTTTCATCTAACCCAAGGTATATAATACACTTCCCCTGCAAATCCACCATTCTACAACTGCAACACACTAAAAGATTTAATAGTGATTAAATAACCATGTACAGAGAATAAAAGTATGTTGATGTTATCCCACGACTAGTAAACCAAAAAAGGCATAAGCATCAAAACTTCATCAAATATGTAGAAGGGTAACACAACAATTAGCAGCAGATGTAACTATATGATGTGTTATATTGCAAAGGAGTTCATTCCCCATGAGCTTTTTCACATTTTTCAAGGTACAGCCACAAGAAAAGTTTTGTTCAGATCCCTTTACTTCAATGCCTTTAAATAAAATCCAGTGGATCAATCTGCAATGAGATTTTATTTTTTTTTACAGAATATTAGTGAGCAGACAGCATAGTGAAGACCAAGGAACACAGCAGTCATGGCATGCTTAAAGTTGGGTTATAAAACAATATGAATGGTTACAGAGCCACCTAAACGAAAGCAGCCATGGTAAATCTGTAGAAGCTGTGAAGCTCCACAGCTCAGGTGGGAGAATATGTTTACATGGTATATGACAAATACATAACAACAAATCTGAAATTTTTGTAAGTGTGGCAGGAAGAAAGCAATTGTTAAAAAAAGCCACAGGGAAATCCCTTCTACAGTTTGCCACATGCTATGTAGGGGATACACAAACATGTGGAAGATGGTACTTTTTAGCCCACATGCACCGGGAGCCCACCATCAAAGGGTGGTGGCAGCATAATGCTGTGAAAATACACAAGTGACTGCACCTCAGCAGACCTGTCTCTGAATCTCCAGGAGTTTCTAGATGACACCACTGTTATTGGACTGATCCAGGACAGTGATGAGTCTGCATACAGACAGGAGGTTGAACGGCTGGTGTGCTGGTGTGGTCAGAACCACCTGGAACTTAACCCACTCAAGACTGATGACGGCGGACTTACTGGAAGAAAACTTGTTAGTGGCAGCAAAAACCTTGAGACCTTGAGGGTAGAGGTTTGACTTCCAGAAAGAGAAACCTAAACACAGACCCAGAGCTACAAAGTAATAGGATATTAAATCAGATTCCGTTTTAAAACTGTTCACATACACAATAATATGATATATCATCACACTGAAATTCTCCATTTGATCTTACTGAGCTATTTTACAAAATAATGGACAAAATTTTATTTTCCCAAAAGCCATAAACCCAATGGACTTGCAGATGCAATTGTTTTATTTGTAGCTAAATGCTCTACAGTGTATTGACTCAAAGGGGTTGATGTTGTGTGCGAACTCTTAAAGAAAATGATCTCACATCCTAACAGCACTTTCTTCTGCCCATGTGCTTCCATCCTACTTTGACCACAGGAAGAGAGGTAAGAGCCTGCAGCACCTTGAGACGTCAGAAGATTCTGCATCTGTGCAAATATGATACTTATGTACCACACAAAGAGGACTAAAGGCTGACATGGTTCTACAGTCTTTGAACAAAAAGAAGCTGCAGAAAAAACTATAACTGGTATTGTGTTTACATAGCTACTACAATCAAAACAAAGACAATTTATTTGGCTTCATAATAGGCCAATTGTACGTCTAAAAATCCATTAATTCATCTTCTATACCGCTTTTTCCATAGTGGGTATGGAAGAGGCAGGGTACACCCTGGACAGGTCGACAATCCATCGTAGGGCAACACAGAGACATAGAGGACAAACAACCATGCACACACTCAGTCCAATTAACCGAACAGTGATGTTTTTGGACTGAGGGAGGAAGCTGAAGTACCGGTGAGAACCCACACATGCACGGAGAGAACATGCAAACTCCATGGAGAAAGACCCCCGGCCGGGAGTCGAACCCTGGACCATGTCAACTCCCACCAAACTTAAGGAGGGAGATGTCAGCCAATAACAGGAAGACTCAAAGTATAACTGCAAGTTGATTCATTTCATTTTGGGAATCTCAAAATTAAGGCAATGGTGTGCTCACTTCAGTACAAAGTGCAGCCCGTGGTCCATTATGGAACTCAGAATGATTTTTTGCGGCCTCTGACCAAAATTCTAAATTGGTATGAATATTGCACGCCAGCAAAGGGCATTGATGCACACTGGATTAGGGTGAGATTTTCCGTGATCCGAGGCCTTTAAAAAAAAAAAGATGCAGACGAATGAAAATCTTCTTAAAATGCAAAATGTGAAAAGTTGGACATTGTATGTCTTTCTTTTAAAAACCCAAACTTGCAAAAAAAAAAAAAACATTCATGTTTCAGATTTACAATAATCTACCAAGATCACTTTTTAACAAAAATTTTTTCATAACATATTGTGTGCTTAGTTATTATTTTTTTATGCTATAAATAATAAATTATGTTTGTGTTTCTGTTTATAGAAAAACAACACATTTCTGTGTACTTTCAACTTTACATAATTTTGGCCTACATGGAAAATAGTATGGACACCATTGCTTCAGAATATCCAGAATGTAAATATGTACTTAGCAATGCTTACTGTACTAGTGCTAACAGTTGATAAAAAGATGCTAAAGACAACTTTAAATTTCAACTCTTTAATCATTTTGCTTTTGTCTAGAAGTTTCAGTGTAATCCTGCTTAGCTCCAAAACTGTGTAGCATCAACTTCTCTCTGTCATACCATGCTGTGATGTCAAATTTAATACTAATATGAAATGAAAGAACAGAAAAGAGAACATAAAGTGTTTTGTTGTTTTAAAAATAGATCTTAAAGATAAACTACAACTGGATAAAATCAGTATCTGCAGGCTATGGCTTCGGTGATAGAAAATCTGCAACAGAATCTGCAATTGGTGCACCCTTAGTACAGATAAGAGTGCATCCAGGTACTGTGGTGGCTCTAAACAGCTAAAAATGGGTAATGTATTAGATCTGACTTTCATGACTTTTATGATTATTGATCCCTCAGAATCTCCCCGCTCTCCTGAATGGTTCTAAGCACATATATTTGGCCAGATGCAAGCCAATTAATGGCTTCAGGGATGCTGTATGTGGCAGTACATCATCCTAGACTCACATCATTTCAGCCTTTCCATATACCAGATACAGCTGCCCCACGGCAAACATTAAAGCTTTATTTTATATCTACTTTTAGTTGGTGTAGGTTTGGAACATTTTATTTCTCATTTTGTATGTATTACTGTTTAAAAAGCCATACCTCTCTTGTACTATAGGGAGAAAAAGCTGATTCCTCGACAAACAAACTGAAAAAAGAATTAAAATTATTTGAGCGGGGACGTACAAATGAGCTTTACTGTCTCCACAGAGAGCCAGTAAATCCCCACAAAATCACTCTGACACAGTCATTGTGTTAGCAAATTCAACCTCTATTCAGTCATGAGAATCAGTGAAGCAGCCATAACATTTTCCCTCTTGACACTGTAACGACAGTTTTGGGTCTCTGGTTTCTTTATGAGAGTGGGAAAATTATTCACAACCCCTTAAATGTGATAGGACGGCTCAAGATATGCAAAGTAAATGTGATGTGGAGTGCGGTTTAAATTGAAATTACAGTGAGAGAGGAGTTGCTGTCCTAGTAACTTGACCACGTGAATGTAATCTGTTGACAAATTTGTTAGCCACCCTGGTGAAGATGTGTAAAACGCTTTAAAATAATTCATCCTCTAGTGTAATAGCATGTACTTGCACTGGAGATTTTTGAAAAAAAATAAAATGTTTGAACTGAGAACAATTGTGTCTGTATCTTTATTTCTGGGTTGGGGAAACTCACTGCAAGTGGACATTCTTCATTAAGGCTGATGTTAAATAGCTTCTTAAATCACTCAAATCAGAAAAAAAACAGTACTTTTTCTTTTTATTTGATATTAAGAACTAGAATCACTAGTTAAAAAAATTGTAATGACTCTAAATTAAGATCAGCATAAAAAAATCTCAGATAATGTAGATTAAATTCAATCAGGTTAATGGTTCTGATCATTTCGTTTGTTTTTTGTTTTTTCTAGTTCATTGTTTCCATATAAAAACACAAACACATCCTCAGTAGGTGGCAAAAAAGCCACCGTAAGAACATCAATATGCAAACCAATTTCTTTTCTTCACAAAAAAGCTGGTTTAATTTCTAAACTATAGTGAAATCATCAGTTCATTACTTAGTAATTGTTTTGTGATAAGCAAAGATATGAATACCAGGGCAAAATAATGTTTTTTGTAAATTTAAAACCAACCAATATGCTTTTGGCCTACAATTCCCACAGAGAGCAGGAAACAGACATTCTTTGTTTTTGTGCGCATGCATGTATGTTAGTGTGTGAGTCCGAGCGTATGTGCATGTGCGCATCTTGTTCATGGCAAGAAATCAGCTCAGTTTAGCACATAATGGAAATGTGAATAGCCCGGAGCGCCTTTCTCCCACACAGGGAGAGATCTGGCTGGGAGCTGGCTGTATCTTTCCAACTCCAAACAGTGAAAGGGAGTTAGCTGGGTTAAAATCCTGCCCCTTTCTTTGTTCATCCCCGGAGCGGTTCACAGCTTTGCCCATACATTACTCAAACAGGTCATCCAAACAGGTCTCACCAGCAGCCTGAAAAACAGATTCACACACACATGCATATGCTCGCGTGTTGAGCATACACACACGCACTCTTAGGTTCAGCTGAAAAGGTAAGGTTGCGTGTATTATGATAGATGACACGTGGATCCTGTAGCACAACTGCTCCAAAGTGTTACGCTTAATTTAACAGGAACTCAACCTTTTCCTAATGCAACGTTTACACATTTTCATACACCCCATAAAAGGTTACCTTACTTTACATATCCTGTAGGACCATTTTCCTGCAATGCACCACTGACACCTGACTGACTGTGGTAGAACCATTTGGGTAAAGGAACATGATGAAAAATCTAACTTACGTGCCACTTCTAAAGATGCATTCCGGCTCACAGCCTCTCCCAGATAGTTTCGAGCAACACACACGTAGTTGCCGTCATCTGGTTTGCTGCGTCGTCCATGGACGATGCGTAGGAAAAAAAGGGACCCGCTGGGCAGCAGCATTCGATGGGAGCGGGGATTCTCACGGTCTGTCTCAACACGCTCCCCATCTTTGTACCATTCCACTGTGGGAGTGGGACGGCCTTCTGCTTTACAGTTGAGGGTGGCTGGCTCACCTTTGGATACGATAAGGTCAGAAGGATGTTCAACAATGCGAGGAGGGGAATCTTCCTGGCGAAGACGGGACCCTGAAAGGGAGACAAGAGGGTAAAATGTCCTGTTGAAGCAAAAAGTTTTAATCCAATCTCATAGCAAAAATTAAAATAGGCATAGTATAAGGCAAGCTCTTATGTTTTCCGATAGTTTCACTGTTTACAAACAGAAATTTGTGTGACATACATATGTATTGACTCAGAAGAGAAACACCTTTTACTGCATCTAGAGACTGTATTTTGTTGCCCAATTTTCTACCTAAAGCATCTGTGGACAGACATTTTCCAGTCTTGCCATAGATCCTCGAAATGAAATGATTGACTAATACAAGCGTGACAAATTTCACCAAAAAATTCCAACACACTTATTCACAGGTAAAATTTAAAGAAAAGAGTAATGGGACTACATGGATTTTTAGATATAGATTTACTTATCTATAAGTAGTATTCCATTGCATTGTCATGTATCATATTTCATGTATCATCATTGCACTGCAAATCTACAGCAAATTGAAGCTGTGATTAGCAGAATAAAACTAAACCATAATTGCAGTCCTTTAAAAGTAACTTGATCAATGTTAGGTTCTCATTTGAGAGTGGCTGTTTCACCACATGGAAGCTTCCATATTTACTTTCACAGATAAGAGCTGAAAAGTCATTACAACTCATTAGCTTTTCCATTAACACATTCCATCAGACACTGACATCATCCAAAATGTCGTCTCAGCAGGTTTATTGCTTCAGACCACACTTCTCACTTCCTACAGTAACACCAGGGGATAAACAAAGCTTAAACTTTTCTTTCATCTCCGACCTTTACATTGATGTCTTATAAAGTATTTTAATGGTTGTTTTCTAATCGTTAATCCTTAAAGATCACTATAATGAAGTCTGATTTAAACTAAAACTATGAAAACTATGATTTTTAACCATACCTTTAACTAAGTTTAGATCTAATTTTTTATCAACAACAGAAAGAAATGACTGAGATGTAAGAGCACAGTTTGTTTACAGAGGTGACAACAAACCAGCTCTCATCTTTTTTATTGTACATGAGCACATTGTAAAACTTTGCTCTGTGTTGGTGTGTGTGCAAACAATTGAAAATGTGATATTTTAGCTGCTAAAGTAGACTGTTATAAGGCAAAGTAATGAATAAGATATAAATACATGTTGACAAAAAGCATTCCATTAGCCTAAAACACAGGGTGATCCAATGTGATGAGCTTTGTTTTAAAAAAATGCTTTTAAAACATTGTGTACAATACATCTTCCTCATCTGTGCAGATTCATAAATCATGCAAAAACAAACAGACTTTTCTGGAATACTGACTTTGTCCCATATGTTGTCTGCAGTGACACTTTTCAGACTAAAGCTGTAAGACGGCGGAATTTAGATTAGTTTATTCAAGTTGTTTGAGGCACACTGGCTCAGTGGTTGGTAACTGTCAGCTAACAGCAGGTAGGTCTTGTGGGGTCCTGTCAGTCTTTTGGTCCTGTGTTGGACTGGCACTGTGTAAAGGGAATTTGCCTGTTTTCTGCACAATTCATGCTCCGCGCAACCCTTTGATCATGAATGTAAATAAGCAAGGACAGAGCAGGCAGACTGACGTTTTTATGCCTTAAAATATATGTTTCTTGCATGAACGTGTGGGGTATAAAAAAAAAAGAAAACAACAATGATTTTGACGATTTAAAAATTCTTCAAATGAATTAATGGTGTTTGTAGCACATTTTTATAGCAAAAAAGTGGCTTGCCTATAGTAGTGACCACTAGAGACTCCTAAAGATGAATGTAAGACTTTTCTTGCACGGTTGTGTTTAAGGGGAACTGTCCATAGCCTGGTACTGAAGCAGAAAATCAAAGGCTCTCATAAGAAAGTAGGCTTCTTTTGGGATTACAAGCAAAGGGACACTGATAAAAGTTCATTTAAGTTGACAGAAAACTTAAAGATGCATCAAAGCATTTTTGTTGTTGTTTGATGAACATAACTATAAAGGTCTATTTGCAAAGGCAATTTCAGACCAAATTTAAAATCAGTCAGTTTTTAAAATGATACAAAAGGTCAAGATAGACAGTCTAGCCCCTATTCACAAAGATTATGTGTCCTCTCACAGAGCTTCTAACTTTGCCTAAAAAATCCTGGCAAGGAGTTTAGCTTAATAGTGATTCAGGTAGTTACTGGGAGAATCTTAGAGAGGAGGTGTGGTTGACCCTGTCGCTAGGTGTGACGTTTTCTTCTAAGAGCTGTGATTGGTTGTTACAAAAAGTAAAAGTAAAACAAAAAATGCACTCTTGGTAATCAATAGAGATAATAATCATCATAGAATTTAGACTAAATTAAGAAATGATGTCATGATGATGAAACTTAGTAAACTTATGTGTACATTCCATACTGGTCATTTTCTTACTTCATCTATGTCATATTATTGTGTACATTCACCTGTCAGCATGTTACTGTGATTACTTTCCTGTCCTCTCCTTGAACCGCCACCTTAGCATGGTGGAGGGGTTTGAGTACTCGAATGATCCTAGAGATGCTATGTTGTCTGGGGCTTAAATCCCCCTGGTTGGGTGTCCCATGGCTAACAGGCTCTGGGTGACGGGTTGGGGACAGGTCTCTGGCTGTCGTTTTGGCCTACAGGCCGAGCGGTAGTGCGGAGTACCCGGCCTTCTTGGCGTCCCTGTCGAGGGTGCTGCATAGTGCCCCTCCCAGGGACTCTGTTATTCTGCTGGGGGACTTCAACGCCCACGTGGGAAATGACAGTGACACCTGGAGAGGCGTGATTGGGAGGAATGGCCTCCCCAATCTGAATCCGAGTGAGATCATTATCGAACTTCTGTGCCAGTCACAGATTGTCCATAATGAACACCATGTTCAAGCATAAGGGTGTTCATCAGGGTACTTGGCACCAGGACACCCTAGGCAGGAGGTTGATGATTAACTTTGTTGTCATGTCTTCAGACCTTCGGCTGCATGTTTTGGACACTCGGGTAAAGAGAGGGGCTTAGCTGTCCACTGATCACCACCTGGTGGTGAGTTAGATCCGCTGGAAGAGGAGAAAGCCGGACAGACTTGGCAGGCCCAAGCGTATAGTGAGGGTCTGCTGCGAACGTCTGGCGGAGCCCTCAGCCAGGAATGTATTCAACTCCCACCTCCGGCTTTGACCAGATTCCTAGGGAGGTTGGAGATATGGAGTCCGAGTGGACCACGTTCTCCGCGTCTGTTGTTGATGCTGCGCCCATAGCTGCGGCCGTAAGGTCTGCGATGCCTGTCGCGGCGACAATTCCCGAACCCCATGGTGAACACCGGCAGTAAGGGATGCTGTCAAGCTGAAGGAGTCCTATCAGCTGTGCTTGGCTTGTAGGACTCCTGAGGCAGCTGATGGGTACCGTGAGGCCAAGTGTGCCACGGCCCGGGCTGTGTCAGAGGCAAAAACTCGTGCCTGGGAGGAGTTCGGTGAGGCCGTGGAGAGGGACTACCGGTTGGCCTTGAAACAATTCTGGCAAACCGTTCAGCGCCTCAGGAGGGGGAAGCAGTGCTTCGCCAACACTGTTTACAGTGGGGGTGGGGAGCTGCTGACCTTGAGGATCTCCCCAATCCTGCCGTCATGCATTTCCTGGTGGAAGCAGAGGCTGGGGATTCGGGGTTGGACTCTTTCATCACCCAGCTCGTGGTTGACATGCCTCCTCAACATTGGACATGCCTCTGCCATGGACAGTGCCTCTGGACTGGCAAGCCAGGGTGGTGGTCCCCCTTCATAAGAAGGGTGACCGGAGGTTGTGTTCCAGCTACAGGGGGATCACACTCCTTAGCCTCCCTGGTAAGGCCTATGCCAGGGTATTGGAGAGGAGAGTCCGGCCAATAGTCGAACCTCGGCTTCAGAAGGAGCAATGTGGTTTTCGTCCTGGCTGTGAAACACTGGACCAGCTCTACACCCTCTGAAGGGTACTGGAGGGTTCATGGGAGTTTGCCCAACCGGTCCACATTTGTTTTGTGGACCTGGAGAAGGCATTCGATTGTGTTCCTCATGGTGCCCTGTGGGGGGTGCTTCAGGAGTACATTGTTGGGAGCCCTTTATTAGGGGCCATCCGGTCTCTGTACAAGCGGAGCGGGAGTTTGGTTCGCATTGCCAGCACTAAGTCGGACCTGTTCCTGGTGCATGTTGGACTCCAGCAGGGCTGCCCTTTGTCACCGGTCCTGTTCATAACTTTTATGGACAGGATTTCTAGGCACAGCCAAGGGCCGGAGGGGGTCTGGTTTGGGGACCGGTGGATTTCGTCTCTTCTTTTTGACGTGGTCCTGCTGGCCCCCTCTCTAGCCAAGACCTACAGCATGCACTGGGGCAGTTCGCAGTCGAGTGTGAAGTGGCTTGGATGAAAGTCAGCTTCTCCAAGTCCGAGGTCATGGTTCTCGACCGGAAAAGGGTGGCTTGTCCTCTTCAGGTTAGAGGGGAGTTTCTGCCTCAAGTGGAGGAGTTCAAGTATCTTGGGGTCTTGTTCACCGGTGAGGGGAGAATGGAGCAAAAGATCGACAGACGGATCGGTGCGGCTGCCACAGAAATGAGGACGCTGGTCTGTTGTGGTGAAGAGAGAGCTGGGCCGAAAGCATAGCTCTCGATTTACCAGTCGGTCTACGTTTATACCTTAACCTATGGCAATGAACTTTGGGTCATGAGCAAAAGAACGAGATCCCGGATATAAGTGGATGAAATGAGCTTCCTCTGTAGGGTGGCCAGGCACTCACTAAGAGATAGGTTGAGGAGCTCAGGCCATCTGGGAAGAGCTCAGAGTAGAGCCACTGCTCCTCCACATCGAGAGGAGCCAGTTGAGGTGGTTCGGGCATCTATACAGAATGCCTACTGGACGCCTCCCTCGGGAGGTGTTCCAGGCACGTCCCACCGAGAGGAGGCCCAGGGGACGGCCCAGGACAAGTTGGAGGGACTATGTCTCTCTGAACGGGACAGAGCGGGCTGGTGAAGGAGAATAGTGTTGAAGGTAAATTTGGTCCCGGGATCACGGAGCATATAATGAGGCAGACTTGGGAGCACATTGCTGAGCAGAAATTTTAATTCTGTTTGTTCCCTCTGCTTGACGGTTTTGAAAGTTTGACATGCCATAACTCTGGTTTATCTTCATGGCATCCTGACTTTTTCTAAACCTCTCTTTTGTATTCCTATGTCTTTTTTTTAAATAACAAAGTAAATAAAAGATCTAAGTATTTCTACCTCTAACTACCACAGCTGGTATTTTGACGGCCCTATTAATTGCATATATTTTTTTGGATGGCACTGTGTGGACAGTGGTAGGGGAGGAAGAAAGTAGAGGGAGGTGTCAGAGCCAGAACGCATTGACAGAGCGCCAGATCCAAGATGCCCAGAACGCATTCCTCTGTGTGGTGGATGCCGAAATGTTTATCCACGTTCAGGGCTGCACTGTGGCTGAGGCCCGCAGAGTTTTAGGAGATGATTCCTCCTCGGACATGAGTGTGGATGTGCTGAAGGCATTTTTAGAACTACTTTATGTCCGCAAAGTGAAAGAGGGGCATAACATGGAGCTGTCCAGCTTTTGGTCAGATTAGTATAGCTTTTTTTTTAAATGTACCTGCTACTCTGTATTATTTTTCAGTACTATTTATAAATAATAATAAAACATAATAGGTTTTGATCAAATACTATTATTAATTCTTGTCAAAACCCAAATTTGATAGCGTTGAAGCGATGACGTCATCACCGCCCTCACATCCAGAATGCTCGCCGTCAAATTGACGGGCTTGGACATTCTAGTAGTGTTAGAATTCTGGGAGTCCTAGTGTTAAATGTGAGCAGCGCTGGTACCTCCTGTAGTCCAAACTTCTCTGTAGGCAGGTGGGTGACTATTTAGGCTATGGCTGTTGACATCAGCAAGTACAATACAGCACATACCTTACCTCATTTAGATCTTCATTCAATTATATATATAATATATATATATATATATATTATATATATATAATTATATATATTTTTATTTTATATAATTATATAGGGGTTTAAAATTATTGTACTGTATTTCATCTAGAGAGTATGTTTATTTATATATTTTTTTTCATTTTGTTTAAGAAGTTTCTTTTTGAAAGCATTTTACAGTCTGTACTATATTGTTTGTAAAAAAAATGTCACTTTATATTCATGCTTATTCTAAATTTTTTTTATTATTTATTTATTCTTCCTAAAATTACCTTACTAGTGGTGCACCTTTAACCTGTTCTGCTGCTGAAACTCTTTCAATTCCCCGTAGGGGGAGTTTTCCTCTCCACTGTCACAACATTCATGATCAGTATGAGGGACTGCGGCAAAGTCAATGCAAGTGAATGACCGCAGTCGCTACATGCTCATCCAAGAGGAGTTAATGCTGCAAGTCACTGACTTGATGCAATCTGCTGGGTTTCCTTAGATAGAAATACTATTATCCAATTTGAATAATAAACTGAATTTGAGCGCACTGTTTGATAGTTAGGATCAAATGGAATGTATGTACCTGACTTGAAATCTGTATGATTAGACTGAATCGACTTTGTAATGTGCCTTGAGATGGCGTGTTGTGAATTGGTGATATAAATAAACTGAATTGTTAAAGATTATCTCACATCTGTATTAATATTTTAAGATTATTATAGAAGATTATGTGCCTTTTTACTTGACTGTCTAGAGGGTGGACCCCCTTGCACAATCAAGCTGGTAGCGTCTTATTAATGACTGTTGTATGGAAAATTTTTGTCTATCTTTTCGGGCCATCTTTTTTCTGGTTAAAGAGACTTTTTAAGGCCACTAAAAAGGTCCTCCTAAATTTACTCTTAATAGTTTTTTGCCTCAGGAGCTCTCATAAGGCCTGAGGTGCTTTTGAATAACCTTTATCTTACCAAAGGGAAATTCTAAAAAACAATCTTAGAATTTGAGGAATTCTAAGGCTTTTTCTAAAATGACGTCACTAGGAGCTACTTTTAGTCTTAGGATTCTTTGTAAATTGTGGCCCCTGGAGGAGCATCAAAGACACAGTTTTTCTCACTGTACTCCTATCATCACTTGAACCGTAACACCATGGTTATATTTGCTAGAACATTCTGTTAGATAGGACTAAATAAGGATTATTCGTGCTTCCGATTTTCACCAAAAATAGACAAAGAAAGGGAAGACGTTTACACTGAAAAGGGAATAACACATCTTGGCAGATGCAATTCTTTGCAAAAGGCCTTGCAATCAACTCAGTGTTGGTTCTGATTTGTTAATATTCCGCTTCAACAAAGTGCATTGAATGGAAGAGGACCATCCATTTAAAAGCAAGAGGGCTAATCACGAGGAACAAAACTCAACACCAAACAGCAGCTGAAGCCTGATCAGACATTACAGTATGAACAGCATGGACAGCCTTACTGGTTTGCGGTTATGTAGCCCCATGCTACAGACTGAGATACACTGTGTGTTCTAAATCTTCTAGACAGTAGCAATAGTAATTACAGTAGCTCATCAGATGGATTAACTTCCTGCTTGCATTAATCAACGTTGTTGCTGGTTCACCACACTTCATTCCTTGAAACACTTTTGACAGATACTGAACACTGTAGACTGGGAACACCCCAAGAGCTGCAGTAGTGAAGATAGTCTGACTGATTCATCTAACCATATATATAACATAGATAGATAGATAGATAGATAGATAGATAGATAGATAGATAGATAGAT